>PVHP010007365.1:11646-56983 GCA_004024765.1 Zapus hudsonius | reverse complement strand
ACTGTGTGTATTATAAATATGCATCTGATTTTCATTTATCTACAAAATGATAAATAATCGAAGCCTCTGGTAATTACCTGTCAGAGGAAAGTGTGACATTTAATATCCTCTGATCCTGACATACAATCAGGACCAATCTACTGTCTATGCAGAGGGACCTCTGGATGAGACTCGCCATCGTAAACACTGCAACCTGAGCGTGTCCCATAAATCATGACTTTTAAAGCTACACTTATGATTATTTCATTAACATATTATGCATTCGAGGTGAGGTGTTTCCTAAGATATTGATTCATGTTTGCTTTCACAGTATCCAAATCAAGAGGTGTACTATTAAAATTAAAAATACGCCACCAGTTTTTATTCAAGTGCAAGTTCTTCTCATGGCTGTGGAAACCTCATTAGAAGAATGCCTAATAAGCAGTTGGAAGCCTCATGGGATTCACACTCCTAAAACACACGGTCGTGCCAGATGTATTCAAGAATGAGCCCCTCTCTCTCATAGTGATTGGCCTGCTTAAATGACAGGGCTGGGAGGACAGTAAGTGCAGAAACCAATGGGAACTCTGAAAGTACCTACTCACAGTGTGGGTAAGAGGGAGAAAGAAAAGTCCTGTGGCTCGGTTTTCCATTGCAGCTGCTAAGATCTCCTGATTCTAAGAACACACATGCCAACTCTTAGCTCATGATCGGTCAAAAGGTCACTGTTTTGGAAAAATGCCAGTTCCTCAGAGAGGTTCACCAGCCCACTCATATTTGCCAACATATCTCAGAAATCTTCCTAGTGATGTTTTATGCCCACCCACCATAATTTGAAATTAGCCCTGTGAAATGCCTCAATACATTTGTTTCCTCTTCCAAGGAATTTTATTTAATTTTCCACCTCTCAATATTCTGTAAGTGCAAATTTCCATGGCTGGTAAATCAATTATAGGAAGTAGAAAATCAGAACAAAATACTGTCGAAAATCATCTCACCTCTTTCATGGAAATATTTGCATCTATACATGATAAATTTCCATACTCAAATAAGATATATCATAAAACTTTTTTATTTTTTGTGATATTTTAATTTTATCTAGCTATTAAGAAGAATTACCCATGATCAAACATTTTAGTGTTCTCTCTAAAAGTTGGTAATTCCCAACCAATGCCACTAAGGGTTAATCAATGATTGTGACTTTGAAAGATCTAATATTTGGTTACATTGAGTTTTTCTTCTATGTTCTAGTCTTTATTTTATTTATCCTTAATCTTTGCTAATACTTTCTTCCTTTGAGTTTTTGAGTGGTTTGTTCTTGTTTTCAGGTTCCTCAAGGTATAAAGTTAGCTATTAATATAATTGTTTTGTTTTGCATTTTTGAGGTAGGATCTCACTCTAGCCCAGGCTGAAATGGAATTCACTATGTAGTCTCAGGGTGGCCTCAAATTTATGATCTCCTACCTCTGTCCCCTGAGTGCTGGGATTAAAGGTGTGTGCTACCACACCTGGCTGGATAAAAAAAAAAAAATAAGTTCATGACTATAAAAGTCCCTCAGTACTATTTTTTGCTGCATCACATGAGTTTAAATATACTGTGTTTTGATTTTTAATTTATCTTGAGTGTTTTCTCATTTTCTTTGTGATTTTGTCTTTGGTGTGGTGTTCTTTTTTTCATGTTGATTGTCATTAATTAGATACATTATATGAGCACGTTTTGTGATGGTACCCCCATTTCCCTTCTCCCTGTCCATGACCTGCTGGGGCCCTCCTCAGTGGGATTCCTGGACCAGCCCATGGGATAGGGGTTATAGAATGTATTGAGATAGCCAGTTGTATTTTCTTTGTGTTGTTGCTGAAGTGAGAAATGACTGCATATCCTCCCCAACAATGGCTCTTACAATCTTTCTGCCCCTTCTTCCACTCAGGTCCTTGAGTCATAGTGGATGAGCCCAAATGAAGCCTTTGAGAAAGTGACAAGATAAGCAAGAGACCTGCCTCTCAGCAAGTCAGATGACCTGGGAAAGGATAATGGAGACAGACACTAAGGACCCCAACACAATCCAAAGACTCTTAAGTAAAGCAGATCTTTTTTTTTTTTTAATGAAGTTATCGTTTAATTTCCACATTCTTGGGCATTTTCTAGTTTGTCTTTTGTTTTTTAATTAGAGATTTTCTGTAAACCTAACACTTCCCTATTCTATGATACACTGCTTTTAAAAATGTTTGTTTTTATGATATGTTGTTAACCTATGTATCATCTATGGCTTTCCTTGTGGGTTCTGATCAGCCGCATAAAATTATAGCATCAGTGATTAAGAATTCTAACTTAGCATTTAGCTGCCCCACACACTATTCGAAGCAACTGTAATGAACATAAGACTTTTATTTCTTCTCATTATTCTCTAATGAGTGCAGTATGACAGCTAAGCAACTAGCATTTGCATTATCATAAGTATTATAAGCAATATAAATATCACTTAAAGTTTATGGGTGGATGTACTTAGGTTACATGTGAATACTACACTATTTTAAATGAAGACCAGCAGAGGTTCGTATCTTGCTTCTAGAATCAGTTGATTCCTGGAAAGAGCAGAGAATGCTGTGGCTTCCTTATAAAATCAAACTCACATGCCAGATCTAGTCATCTATCCATCAGCTCTGTATAGATACATACAATAGTGGTATTGAAGACTGAACACTTCCTCCTACATAATTAATCTCTGGTTAACATTAGGAGACATTACAGCTCTCAATAAGGGCCTTATACACAAGGGTTCATTTCCCACACAGGTGTATTTATAATTAATATTAAATCATATGAGCTGTAGTATAGTAAATATACTTCCAAATTATTTTCAACATAGCCTTGGATTTACCAATGAATTGAGTGAATAATACACTTCAAGGGTCAAGATTTGTATAAATAATATTTTGACATAATTTTTTCCATTAGAACTCCACACTGCCAACTCATTAGGGAGGCTGGGTTAGACTCAGAAATTAATTTAGAGATGAAGGGATTTGGGGATAAAATCTATGCCAAAATTTTATGGAAAGGTAAAATAGACCTAAAGTCAGATGAATTTCTTGTCTCCATATCTTTATTTTACTGAAAAGAGCAGCTTTTGTAAGACCTATTTCCTAAGAAGTTTTTAAGTGGACAGGTGTTAGGTCGGAATTCAGGCAACACCCTGGTCCCCTCCCCCAACCAGCCTCAAGGGAAGGAAGTTTCAACACAGGAACCAAAGCCTGCCTCCTGAACAGAAGATAAATCCCCACCTGCCATGTCTCTGTCTGGCGGGAGGCACTGTCCTTCCTGATGCTGAGAACTACTGACCACCTGGACCCTTCCCCCAAGATGGACATTCCCCTTAAAAGCCGGATCTTGATCTGGCCTTTTGCTCTCTTCCATTTGAGAGATAGCCTGGAGCTTGGGGTCCCGTTCCTCCTATTAAAGTATTTCCTTTCACAGTGGTCTCTCATGGTGGTCATTTCCATTCTAACAGGTAGCACTGTTAACTAGGGACACGATGTCCTCAGGAGACCTTCATGCTCACAGAACAGCGCCTTCTGATCTTTCTGCCCTGCCCCCAACAACTATCACCTACTTCCATGGGGTTAAGCGTTCTATAAACCGCTTCTCTGTAGAGCCATGAAATATTCACTTCAAAAATAATCCACTCTTTCATGGATGCTGTGGTGGTTAGGCTTTGTTGTCAACTTGATCTTTTTAATTATCTTGGGTGGGTCTCTGAGGATGTTCACAGGAAGGCAGCCTCTCAGTAGGGGGCAGGATGTAAGGAAGGTCAGGAGAGCTAGAAATGAACATCCCTTCCTGGAAGGGTAGTACAGGAAGGAAATTCCAGAGACTCAGGAAGCCATTAAGTCTGGGATAGGGTTGCAAGACCTCACCCTAAGGTTATATAAAAGGGGAGAAAAATCTCTCTACTCCCCTGTCTGGCTTCCTGCATGCCCAGTTGCTGGTGCTTGTTTGGCATTGAAATGGAGCTTCCTCAGCCTTCCAGCCTGGATTGAAGACCAGCGGCTCCCCAGGAAGCCTTGAGGCCTTCAGGGCTGGATTGGGACTGCTGAGGCCTCCAGCCATGTGGTCTGAGCGGCTACCAGTTCCTTGACTCTTGGGCCTACAGATTGCTATTGTGGGACTGTTGTGAGCCAACCCAATAAACCATTCTGTTGATTCTTTTCCTCTAGAGAACCCTGACTAATACAGATGCACTATAAAGGGTCTCATGTTTGTTGTTGGCCACAAATCTCAGGCATGCAGGACTCCTGAGAGCAATTACTGAGGGAGACAGGGAGCCCTGAGCTCGCTTCCTTTCCCATGCTCACCAGCCTCCTCTCACTGGGATCAGAGGTGCTTGAGGACTCCTCTCTTTTCTTCCTTGTCTAGAGCCTGCCAGGAAGCCTTGCATAAAATGAAAGCTCACCCTTCTTCCTCAGGTATTAAAACTAAAGACAGTCAAGGGTTTGGCCATGAAAGTGTATTTCACACTTCCTTTGGTCCCCTCACTGTGAAGTACGCAACCAGCTGGCATTCCAAGACAACACTGAGATTCCACTTCCCCAGGTTTGCTTCTCCAAGGACAGCAGGTGGTCCCTTCCCATCAGCTAAATATCAAAGGGTCATCCCAAACCATGATCCCAGGAACTCTGTCATATATCATGACCAGTCACTGCCCTAGTCACAGCTCTCAGCCACATACAAGTAAGGGTCTGACATCATGAGTGTTCTCTTGCTGAAGCTCTGACATACCTTATATAGCAGGACTATGACTTTCTATAGTGACCCATAGGTTTGCTTTCAAATCCAGAGCATTCATTCAAATTCCAACCCTATAGGAACAATATCTAGTTCTCTTTATGGGGGGAGTGACTTTCCAACATGTTTATAATGGCAGACACTGACTTCAGTTAATGATAACACTAGGTAAGATTGTAATTCTATCCCTGTTGAGTCTGCCGCCCAAGAGTGGATGACATAAAGGCTTACAGTCAGAAACAAGTACACTTGGCCAAGAGAGGTTAGACACAGATTACTGTCCCTCAAGGGACGTAAGACATCAGACAGGACCTCTTGGAGGGTCAATATCAAGGTGAGCTACGAGCTTGGCTCTGGTGACATGGCGGTGTTGATCACTACCTTTAGTCAGAATGAAGTCTGTGCTTCCCAAGTGTGAACTGCCACCACCATCTAGTGGAACCGGTTGGAAGTGAAGTCACAGAGGGACAAAAGGAACTCCTGGCCCTCAAAGTGGCTCCCACCCCTCACCCCTCAGCATGCCATGTGAGACCCATGCCCAACACCCAGCCTCTATCCCACAGTGACTGATGGACTCACACCACTGCTCGAATCTCGAATGCAGCAGGTGGCGTTGAACTGGAAGAGTTGAGAACGTAACTGTGCACGTCACAGCCCGTGTTTGGTGGTTCTGATGAGAAGCCCAGGCTGAGAACATGAGACCTAAATGAGAAGTATATATGTACACACACACACACACACACACACACACACACACACGTTTATCCCTGATAGTCCCCCATCTACAGGAGATTTTACTGGACTGTCTTACACAACATAAGAATACTGTACTCTGCATTCTGGAAGTGGACCATGTACATCATGTTTGTTAATTACTATATAAAAATAGTCAAAATTATTTCCACAGGAATTTTATACATTGGTTATCAAGTGTATGGGAAAACCTCTACTTATTTAAATAAAAATGCTAATATTATCTCACTTGCCTTCAGGGGTTCCACTGGTATGATGATTTAACAATACTGAAGCTTATATGTGTTTAATAGAAATTATGTAGTATCATATATTTAGGTAAATTCTAGATGGATTTGTAATGGTTTATATTTGAAACTAAGTACCACCCTGCAAAGTATCAAAAACCAAGAGGTTTTAACTATGTAATTTCATGTGAACATTTAGGCTGAGAAACAAACCCTACAACCAAATAAAGCATAAATACAGTCAGATCTGGTAGATTTAATTTATAATTTAAAAATGAATTCCACAGCACCTCTCGCCTAGTTCATGTCTGACACTATTTTCCTGGAGAGAGAGTATAATGGATACTAGTCTATGGAACTTGCTCATTCAGTGTGGGCAATGACTGATTCTTGCTCATATCATATCCTTTTAGAGACAAGATGAGGAGCTTGTGTGCAATGGTGAGCTGAGCCTGTGGGTGGTGTGAACACCTGTGGCCCGTGACTATGTTCAACTCATATCAATTAGAAAGCAGAATGGCTCAAGCTTCTGAATACTTATGTTGACACTCACACATGAAAAATTAGGAGAGTAAGACGTAGCTCTAGCTCAGTTGTCAGAGTCCTTGCCTAGCATTCAGGAAGACTTGGTTTCCACCCCAGCACTGCAGAAATTGGACATGGCGGTGTGTGCTGTGTTGGTCTGAATGCACAATGTGCCTCATAGGCTCAAGTGATTAACACTTATCCCCAGTTGGTATTTCTCTTTGGGAAGTTTGTAGGATCCTTAAGAGACAGAGCCTTTCTGAAGGAAATGGGTCACTCGGGTCAGGATCTTTAGACTGGTTCTCTCTGTCTACTTCCTGATGGTTGGTGCAATGATGTGATTTTGGCTTGTTCCAGCCAACCACACCTTCCCCACCATGACGCACCATAGCCTCTGAAAATGTAAGCCAATTTAAATTCCTTTCCTTCCCTCAGCTGCTTCTGGTTGAGTATTGTGTTCAAGTGATGAGAAAGTAACTGACACACATGCTTATAATCTTAGAAAGTGGGAGGTAAAGGCAGGAGGATCAAAAGTTCAAGGTCACCCTCAGTTCCAAGGGTAGTTCAAGACCAAGTTCAAGATTAGTTTGGGCTACATGAGACCCCACCAAGGATGGAAGAAAGGAAGAGAGGAGAGAAAAACATGAAGACAAAGAAGGAAATCTAGCTGTGCAGACGATAGATAAGAGATGAATAGACCACAGCCTGGGATCATCTCCATGTAGAGCCCCCACTGCATGCCCAGGAGGGCTCAGCTTCCACAGCTCACCAATGGGCTATGCCCATGCCCTCGGACTTCCACGGGCCCTACCGGCCAGCAGAGGCTCTCATCGCCCCTCTCTTTGTTGCCAGCACTGTCTCCTTTAGTTACCGATGCAGACCTGGTTCCCTGACCATTCTTTCTATCCGCCACCCTGCCTTTCACAGCAGCCCCACAGCTCGCTGCAGCCTGCGCCCCCACCTGAAGCTCGCGTGGCCTTCCACCCTCTCTTGCTTCCTGACCTCACCTGCTACAAGCCACTGTGCACATGGCACCCTTGCCAGCTTTTGAAGGCTCCCAGTTCACCAAGCTATTGTCCCTTCTAAAATGTCACAGCGGCTTCTCAGTGAAGTCTGCCTAAATCCAAACACGCTAGTCAGCCTGCCAATGCCGAAAAGAACTGCCTGGTTCCTTCTGCATGAATGTGCTGCCTTTCTGCTCTTTCTCCCGTTCCCTAACCTGTCAATGACACAGTGGGCAGCAATGTCCGCGGATGCAGGCCCAGCTCTCCTGGCCTCAGGGCCTTTGCCGGTGCCTGCTCTGGCTGGAAGGACTTTATAGAAGCAGCATCTTGTGTATATTTAGCCTTTGGTCCCTTTCTCAGAGAAGGCTCCCGTTGTTTAAGAGTGTGATGCTCCCTCCTCAGGGCTTCCTCTAAGATGGCTTTTGGGTGATATCTGCTGAGATTCAAAATCCATGTTTTCTCTCCAGGTTCATATCTGCACGAGACAGAGCCTGCTCATGATGCAATGAGGTGTGAATGTTATGTGTGTCCCAATTCATAATTCAAGGTCCACCAAAACACATCTGAGAATGTTCCAGAAGCCACATGACTGCATTGGGTGAAAGAAAGGCACAGTGTCTTATTTTACACTCAAGAGTGACTGTGTATATGTGTGATGGTCACTGTTGTCAATGTGGCAGGATCTAGAGTCACCTAGAAGGAAAATCTCTGTTTAACTGAGGCGAGAAGATGCATGCTAACTGTGGGTGGCAGCATTACCCCTGGCTGGCCTCCCAAACTGAAGGAAATGGAGTGAGTTGGTTGGGCATCAGCATTGATCATTCTCTGCTTCCTGACTGCTCATGCTCTGGTTGAACCAGGCCTTCCTGTCAGGATGGTCTGGGACTGCAATCCAGAGTAAATGCCCTTCCTTTCCCTCCCTCTTTGCCTCCCTCTATCCCTCCCTCCCTCTCTCCCTTCCTTCCTTCCTTCCTTCCTTCCTTCCTTCCTTCCTTCCCTCCTTCCCTCCAAGTTGCTTTTTATCAGGCACTTTGTCATAGTAACAAGAAAGACACCCAATACAGTGGTGCTCAGGGGTCATGGTCTTATTCAGAGGTGAATTGACACCTAAGTCCACCCACTGCAAGGCCTCCAAACCACTCTTCGCAGCTTCTGTCATTGCTGGGTGCCTGTCAGAACCTTGGAAGATGACATTGAAAATTCAGGATCCACAAGAAACACCTAGGTAATAAGACATTTTGGGCATGTCTTAGTATTTCTTATTAAGTTAATATACAAAACATTGGGCTTCATTATGAGCTTTCTTTTTAAGGTATGTTCTTGGTATGTAGCTCTGGCTGCCTTGATACTATTTAGCCAGACTAGTCTTAAACTCATGGAAATCCTGTCTCAGCCTCCTAAGTGATGGGGTTATGTCACCATATCTAGTTCATTAGGACATTTTTATGCATACAGATCATTTTACTTTACTCATGGCCATTTCATTCTGACACTAGAAAATGAAGAAATATAACACCCAGAGAAAGGAAAGATCCAACATCAAGGGATGCTAAACTACTAGGAAATTCTCTAGGCTATTTTCTTTAACTGAACTGACTTAGAAAACAATCTTTCTAATTCAGACACAATTGCTCCATGAAACCACAATGATGATTCTATTTCGTTTCTGTTAAATTGCTTCAAGATGAAGTCCCTCATCTCTGTGCACAGTAATGCAGACACCGTGGCACTGGGTGACCGTGGGCCATAGCACGGGACCTCTTGTGGGGCCGCATCCTTCCTAGCTGAGCTGGCGCCTAGGGCCAGGCTATTCCCTTGTGAAAATTTAGTCTAGTTCAATGTGGAGCAGAGATGGTTTACTATAAATAAATAAATAAATAAATAAATAAATAAATAAATAAATAAATAAATAAATAAACAAACAAACAAGCTTATTCGAACATTTGGGGCTTATCAAACTGAATATCAATAACATCTGACAACTTCAAGATCAAATGCAGCTGAGTGCCATTTGCTAAAACTGAAATTTGTAGCTTTTCTTCCATTTCCATCTATGTACATGCTGATTTCTTTTTTGCTTGATTCTTTAAGAAATCAATAGACTCTTACTTCCTATGGAAATTTCTTTTCTTTTCCTTTCCTCTTTCCTTTCCTTCCCATTCCATTCTTTTTGGTTCCCTTTTCTTTCCTTCTTTTTCCCCCTTTTCCTTTTCCCTAGCCTGTTTCCTTCCATTCCTTTTCCACACCCTTTCTACCCTCACAGGGAGATCCCAAAAGCTGTGCCTCACTCATAATAGGTCTTGGGCTTCTGCAGCCTGGGATTAAACCTATGCTTTACAAACCTGCTCCTGTGTGCTCTGTCCAACAGGGCATAGATCACTGGGCACCTCTGCTCAGAGAGTATTGCCCAGTCTTCACTCAGACAAAAGGGCAACACGGGTTCTCTGAGATAGCCATGCCCTGAGGGTCTGGGGTGCTGGGGCAGCAATACTGGGGTGCGTGGGTTGTCAGAGCCCAGATCTGTAGGCCCAGACAGATTGTTGGGCCTTGAACAGCATTAGCATGTTGGTTTGTACCCACTGAAGTGACAGGTCCCTGGAGGGTTTGAGGCAGCAGATGGACAGGGGGACTTTTAGAAGGAGCCAGTCTAACTCTAGTGCTGAGAGCAGATGGAGCAGAAGCAAAGACGGGAGTCAGGAGTGACTGAGGATGGAGGTGCTGAGACCTGGCATCGTCAGGGACTAAGAAGGGCAGAAGAGCCACTTAGAGAGAAAATAGGGTGGAAAGAGCTCTGACCTCTGAGCCAGAGTAACGGGAACCAAGGAATCACCATTTCCCAAAAAACGACCACAACAGCGTTATGTGTCAAGATTTGTCTGAAACATTTTCTACCTGAGATGTTTATTGAATGCATAGGTGTAGAGGTCAAGTGGATACCTACTTGTTCAAGTCTGGGCTTCAGGGGAGAGGTCTCAATAGATATAAGTAACATCATTTATACATTTATATTTAATCTGAATGTGTTTTTGACATATCATTCCTTTCTGATTGTCAAGTTGTCTCTTTTTTATGCCCTTTCCTGCTCAGGGAAGTCTAACAGACTAGTGCAATTTCGAGGTATACGATCACCTGAAAATGAACTTGTGACATTAACACAATGCATGGTGGTGGTTTGCATGGTAGAGCCCTCCATGGCTTCATGTGTTTGGATACTTCATCTGCAGTGGGTGTGGAGCCTTTGGGGCACGACACCTTGCTGGAGGCCTTGAGGTGTTACAGCTTGGCTGCATGGCTGTACTCTATTCTCTCCACTTCTCTGCTGGTGAGAAGATGTGATACCAGCTGTCTGCTCCTGCCGCCATCTACCTAGTATGATGAACCTTCCCATCAAAACATTAATCTAGAATAAACCACTCCCTTCTAGAAGCTGCTTCTGGCTGGGTGGTTTGTTTTTCACACCCACAATGAAAAAGTGCCTGCTACAGGTAGGTGACAAATCGTGCTCTCTCTTACTTGTTACAGTCTTTACTTCTGAAGGATCCCATGGCACACACATGTGAAATGGCACATGTCCACCTTGACATCTGACTGTAGACATCTAAATGTTTGTGCATGTCCTTTTAAATTTAGGCAGGTTGTTCATATTGAGTGTCAAAGTCCATCTAGATGGTAGGACTTACATTCTTCTACAAAGAATGAGCCATAAAACACTCAACTGTAAGACATTTTCCTCAAGAAGAAAATATTATCATGAATTTATCAAAATGGATAAGCCTCACATTTAGCAATATTTAAATATTTCTAGCAGAACAAACAATATATATTATATTAAAAATAATTTTATTTATTTAACAATGAGAAATAATACAGAGAGGCAATAGATAGTGGGCAATAAACTGAGATAACGAAGTATGAATGGCTTAATTTATCATGTCCTTAAATTAGTCACATACATATAGATAACATAGTCTTCTCACATAGGGTAAGATATGTTTTTGATAAAACAGATATTCTGAGACTTTAATTGTTTGTAATCCAATATGCCAATATAAACTGGCCCTAGGAAGCTGGAATGATAATTTCTGTAGAATCAGCCATGAGCTCTGGCCAGGTTTCCTGGCTAGCCCCATGAGGACTTCTTTGCCCAAACAGTTTACTGATGTATACTAGAGCTATATGGCACTTCCTCCAGCACCAGAGAGGACAGGCTTATTTTTAACTCTCTTTAGTTCTAACCATAAATGTCTCAAGAAATTTCAACCCCAGCAAGTTGAGGTGTTCCTAAAGCCCTGTCCTGTTGGCTTGTCTACAGGGTGTTCTGCTTCTTATTGAGATAGTCAGTAGATAGAGAAACCAGAGGTGCATGCACCCTGTGCATCCTAAAGCCCTCTCTTGGCCCAAGGCTTGCAGCATCTGATTCATTTCAGCTCCAAGCCCCTCTCTCTGCACCATCTTCTCATTTACTACACTAGTAACAAGGCTTAGTTGCCAAAAAATAACCACATCTGTGGGGGTTTGAATCAGATGCCCCCCATTAATTCATACATTCTAAATGCGTGAACCCCAGCTGGTAATAATTTGGGAGGTGTAGCCTTGTTGGAAGATGCATTTCTAGGGTCAGGCTTGGAGGGGTTATGACCCAAGCTTTGCCCACGCTTGGCTCACTCTCCTCCTGCTGTTTTCTACCTGTGGGGGCCGAGGTGATACCTAGCCTTTGCTCACACCATGCTTTCCCCTGACATCATGAAGCTTCCCCTCCAAACTTTAAGCAAGGAAAAACTTTCCTCCCATCAGCTACCAGAAGCTAACTAGCTTAAGCTGGAACTCTCCAGTGATGTACGCTGACTCTGAGAGAGAGCATGGTGAGAAAGCAGTGAGGTCTGCCTTTGGTACATGACTGTGCCACATCGCCAGTTCCAGTGGTGACTGCAAAGCTGGAACAGCTCTGCCGTGAGGGACTCCCAGTGTCACTCTCTCCCTCCAGCCTCTCATGTGGGACTTGGGGACTACAGAAGTGCTGGAATATTCTGATGTGGCTCCCGTCCTTCCTGAATGATCTGAAAGCCTTCACGTAATATTCCCAAAGGCTCAGCAAAGCAAATAAGCTGAACCTTGCAGCAAACATTAAGTTGGAGCTTTCTTTGTAGAAGGACTCTGCATGTGCTATCACACACGTCAAGGAGTGTGGTTGCAGGGTTCACTTGTGAACAGTACCAGGAGGCTTTCATATTTTCACTTAAACAGTTTGGTGCTCTCTGTGATTCTTTTAGTCATTGATGGAATGCCCACATATCAGTGGAAATTTCTGGAGCTGGAGTCGGAAAGAGGAGTTCTGTGAGCCTTTGTCTCCTGACCCCCTGGTGAGTGATAAAGAATCAGCATTTGTTTTGCTGCACTAGGAAGACAGCACAGACCTGAGCACCTCCATGTACTCCATGGAGCCTACTTGTCAGTGCTTTTCCATGGGCTGCTATCCAAGACACACAGCTCACTAAATCACTTCCAGACTGTGCTGGCTTCGGCCAAATTTGAAGACACTCAAACAGCAAATCACAGCCATTTGACAAGTAATGAGGCTGATTATTTCCAAGGGCTATTGGAATCTCAAACAGAGGAAAGCTTTTGTTGAGGGAGAAAAAGTCACATTCAGTGAAGAAGCTCACGAGGCAACTTCTTTAGTGCAGAATTTATTGACCAAAAATCCAAACGTAGCAGTTGGTGCCCACTTCCTAATGCAACAGTGAGATGCAGTGAGGACCCAGTGAGAAAGAAGCTCAGGGCAAGAGGCAAGGTGAGAATGGGGTGGACTGGCTCTCCTACTGCACCAGCAAAACACACAGGGTGGCGGGTCAGACAGCACTGAGGAGGCTTCTGGAATCAACGAGTGAGTTTACCAAACTGCTAGTCAACAACTTATTCATAAATGAGGCAGCTAGCTGCGTTCGGGACAGTTTTTCAGCTGCACGGAGGTGC
Source organism: Zapus hudsonius (assembly GCA_004024765.1). Taxonomy (NCBI): domain Eukaryota; kingdom Metazoa; phylum Chordata; class Mammalia; order Rodentia; family Dipodidae; genus Zapus; species Zapus hudsonius. Next base: position 43,739 of record PVHP010007365.1, on the reverse strand, counting down.
TTTAAACAATCGAGGACAATGATAGATTTGCTAATTTGTTTTCTTATCTGTATATGCATATCTCCAGCCTTGCAGACCTTCTTGGCGCCACAGACACATGACCGGGCAGCTGACAGCCTCATGAGAGGTTTTGCTTTGGGTGAACAAAAAAAACCTGATATTAGCTGTACATTATTCATAGTAAGTACTGCTGTTAAAGGCCTCTGGATAATTTTACCAAAACAATTAATGTAATAAAATAAAGACACATTCACTTAGAAGTGTTTGAAGACTACATTGAAACAGGCAAATTTCAAGATTAAAAAAAAAGCGTTGCAAAATTTAACCAGTTTGTGATCCCCAAATCAGATTTCAATAACTTCCTTTAGAAATTCATTTTATTTATTTATAATTGGCATGTTAAAATTATATAAAATTATGAAATAATTATATAAAATTAGAATGCAGAAAGCAGTTGCAATGTTTGAAGCATTTCAGATGCTCCTGTTGATGTGTGGGGTGTGGATGAGGACAGGGTCCCAGGTTGTTGTGCCCGGGACAGGGACAAACAGCTCGGAGGGGAGCTCCCCTTCAGGCCCCTGAATCAATATGCATCCCATGGCCACCAGGAAAGAGCTCTTGTGAGAGGAGGACATGGGAACTATGGGTGTTCACCTTGACACACAGATCTTCCCTGATAGGCTGCAGGTGGGAAGGTGGAAAGGTCAGGGTTGGAGACCAAGGTAGAACCACAAGTCTGTTGACTGTGACCAAACTTACTCCAGTGTGAAAAGCCTCAAGAGTGAAGGAGGCTCTCACCACCTGGAAAATGGACTCGCATGGATTCATCTCAAGTCCAAGCTGAGACAGTATCATTTGTGTAGCAGGTTGGGCTTCCACCATAAAGGAATGGTAACTGTTGGAGGAAATGGATGTGCCATTTTCTTTGAACATTGTACACTGGATACATACGGGGAAATATCACACTCTACCCAACATAAGCAACATGCTAATTACAAATGAAATAAATAAATACAGAAAGCTTGAACATGCACCTAAATATTCATAATCCATGCTGCATAATGGAATCCGCTTATACACATTTTCATACTTTTAAACTCAAGAAAGTAGATCTCCATGTCATTTTGAAATAAGCACAATATATTAAAGTTTATAGAAGGGATGCTGCCAGGCAGTAATAATGTCTTTTCTGAATTCTGATGTGTGCCTTTATATTTTAGAAAAGTAGACTCCAAATCTCTTTGAAATAGACAGGGAAGAGAAACGCATCTTGGAGAGATGGGTGAACACTGAATTATAGATGTTTTTGAGTCAATAAGGGGCATAGGTAAATAAGTGTGACAGAGAAATTTCTATGAATTCACAGGAGAGATGTGTGAATGCTGAAACAGAGAATTTCTTGGGTTCAGAGTTTGTGATGTCAGTGTCTACAACACAGACATCTCATTAATGTTGATTGCTTTGTTGACATTAATATGTCTATTTTAGACTATGTGACCCACATAAAGTATGCTTCAAGTTAATATGGATGGACATGACACAAAAGTTCTACCTTTTAATATAGTAGAACATGGACTCTTTTCATTAATATTGAAAGACTTATTATTTGAAATTAGATTATAAAATCTTTACCTACTTATGGTGAAAAGGATTTTTATTATTATTGATAATTAATGGAGACGGAGAATCTCTTATAAACTTATGATACCAGCCATTTTGGGGTGGCTCTAAAGAGAAGCCCTTAAGAGTTGAGTACACATCCAACAAAAACCCACCCTGCACCAAACAGGGAAAGGAGAGGCAAAAAATTGAATGCCTTCCATTGGTATGGGGTTGCATACAATGTTCTGCTGATTCGCAAGCCAGTGCGAATGTCTTCTAGGCAGGCTCTGCTCCAGCACCCCTGTGCTTTAGACCTCTCACAGGCTTACTGACTGGCATTTTCCTACAAGGGCAGAGACTTGGGTGGCTGTGAGCTGCTTTGTTAAATAAAGGCTAGAAAGGGTGAGCTGTCATGGCTGCCGTGTAAATACGAATCCTGAATCCTAGTGCCTGGGTTTCTGGGATATTACGGGATAGGTGAGAACATATGTTTTGCATAATGGCATTACAGAAGTGACTTGTACACTCAGTGGTTTCCACCCCAGCACAGCCAGTTGCAGCTGGGCTTGAGATAGTATCATCTGTAAGCAAGGCTGATATCATCCAGCTAAGAACAAACAAGCTTTAGCATAAACCCACCCAATTATAAGCATCGTGAAACAGATGCATCCATGAATTGATCAAGTGATGCTTATGCTTTATTAAGAAAAAGTGAGTGAAAAATTGCAGAATATCTGTGTTCCCATTAGAAAGAAATGCAGTCACATGACACACACACCTGCAAACACATGTTTACATACTCAGAAAAATGCAGATTCTGCTACTGAGAAGGGCTGAGAGTGGAACTTAATTTGTATGGTTATGATGACATTTGGAATTCAATTTTTCTTCTCCTTGCTTTATGTTTTAATAAAGAATTTAAGTCATTTACGATCCGGGGTGACAGTGAGTGGGGTCTAATGAACAGTTCCTTTTGCTGCTGTGTCTCAGGTTGGTCGAAGTCAGTGTTTTAGTACACTGTGTGAGACACAGAAAGGAGGAGGAGACAAGAAGTGTTCTGGGAGTGGCTATAAGAACCAGGAGAAAGATCCCGAGAGATTAGGAGTGTGTGGGGGAAAATGACAGGGAAGACCCAACAAACCTCCAGGCTACTGAAGATGAAGAGAGGAAAGTAAAAAATAAATAAATTATGAAAACATGTTGGCAAATTAGTGTGATGGGAAGCACGGGGTCTGGAGAAGGCGTGTGACAAAATCCAGGGTGGAAGGGCTGAAGGCTGCAATGGACAGAGCAGCTGTGGGGTGGACAGAGCATGCAGGCAGGGTGGACACAGGAATCACACCTTGACTGGAGCAGGTCCAGAGCTTTCTCTCCTATGCTTTGATGAAAGCCAGCATCATGCAATTGTGAGAGTTTCAGGCAATCTCCAAAGACTCCCCCCTTGAGTGGGAGGTGTCTCTAGCCAGAGCTCAAACCTAGATGCCAAAACTGATTGGTCAGGTATAGACCAATCAGCTGTCTCTCTGACTTACCTGGGGGAAGTTTTCAAAAGGTCACTAAAACAAAGCCCAGTCTCTTCTTCCCACATGGAGTCCTGGGAGGAGGACCTCTGATTTTTCAGGCCTTAAGAAGAAGGCCTTCCAGGGGCGCTCAAAAATTTTCCCACATGAACCTTTTTCCTCATGATGGGAGCCCTCTGTTATCTTTTCTTTTCCTGCCTGTTTATTTAAACAGCATAGATTTTGGCTAAAACCTCTTCCACGTGTTCTCCCCACACTGGTGGCTGGAGAACTCTGTAACTCCCCATGTTCCCTTAAATAAAGTCTCCCACTATACCTCCCACTATACCTTAACCTCTGGTTGTCTATGATTTAAATTCTTTAACTTTGTAGACAAGAATTTGGGTACTCCTTAAATTTGAGGTACACTGGAATTTTGCTGGGTGCTATCTAAATTCTAATCCCTAGCCAAGCCTGCTACATAATGAGTCCTACAATCAGATCTATAGCTGTGTTCAGCCCAAAGACTACCTGGCAGGCAGGAGAGACACCTGGCAGACAGTGACTTGGCTTTTACGGAGTGTGTTAGACGAGCTGTTATAACTTGGCTTTGAAAGCAAGGATGTGGGAAGCTTCTGCATGTCCCCCATGGAAACTGCAGTCCACAAAGTGACACGTGGGGCTGAGAGGCACATGGGAAGACCTGTAGATGGATGGAAGGCACTGTGAGCCCACCAGAAAAGGCAACACCCTCACAGGAGTCCCATAACCAGACCGAGGAATGGAAGCCCAGCTGGAGGGAAAGATAAACTGTGGTTTGAAGCTGGCTCTTTCCCACTAGCTGAGGGGAAGAGTCAACTCCTGGTTTAACTTTCATGCAATGAGTCAACTGAAAAACACATGCTAGTTTGCGAACGTTTGTATGGAACTGTGGCTCATTTTACTTATTCCTCTATCAAGGTAAACTTGTTTTATATGTAAATCCAAAATCTTCAGGTAGGTCCTTACCTACTTGTTTATGATAACTAAGTTCAAATGTGAAGGTTTTACTCTTCAAAGTTTATACAGACAAAATTCTAATATTTTATTTTCATTTTCCATTCACTTAATAATATACATAGGTATGTAACTGTGTCTATACACATACACATATATTCTTATTTGTGTGTGTGTGTCACAGAATTTCTTTCCTGTGACAAAATATAAAGTAGCTGGGCTGAAGAGATGGTTCAGCAGTTAAGGCACTTGCCTCCAGTGCCTAAGGCCCTGGGTTCAATTCCCCAGGACCCACATAAGCCAGACCCACAAGGTGGTGGACCTGATGGACCTGATGTGCTCTCTCTCTCTCTCTCTCTCTCTCTCTCTGTATCTCTCTGATTGAAAATGAATTATATATATATATATATATATATATATATATATATATATATATATATATATATATATATATACTAGCTGACATAGAAACTTTAATCTGGTTTGCATTTTCTGAGCTTTCAGCGCACGGTGGCCTGGCTTAATGAACAGGTACTACAGTGTCAGGACCCTGCGGCAGAGGAGGCCACTCAACTTGATGGCAGCCAGGAAGCTGGGAGAGAACAGCCTTCAAACGCCCAGTCCCAGTGACCCACCTCCTCCCCTCACTCCCACCTTCCCTTCCAGTTCACCATCTCCCACGTGTTCATTTAATTCGAAATCCATCAATGGATAAATGTACTGACTGGGCCAGAGCCCTCAGAACCCATCAGGTTCCTTTAGTCCCACCTTTGACTATTTCATTGAATACAAAACCTTCAACAAGTGAGCCTATGGTGATATTTCAGAACTAAACCACAGCGATATAGTTACAGTTCTGAGACACATAAGCTTTGCTTTCTATGTTTTATTTTCATGGAGTACTCATGAGGAGCACTTAGACTGTACATGTGTACGCGTCTCCACAGGTCTCAAGCATGATATTCCAAGTTCGTATGAAGCAATTAATCGAATGGATTTGTTATCCTGATGATGAATGATGTTAAGACTGGTCAGTTTAATCCTGACCAAGAAGACAACAATTAAGATATAAAGATTGCTAACAGTGGAGCTTCACTTTAGATAGTTTAAAAGCTGTATTAATTTATATATGTGCTTTCTGTATAAGCTTTCACAGGATGCAATAATGGAGCCGTGGGAAGTATTCAGCATGGAAACCTTGCTAAATGGGTTTCAGAAACATAAAACAATTAATATGCAGCAACTCTGCGCATGACACTAGGACTTAGTAGTGATCCTGTGAGGTGCTGCAATCGGTTTCATTGTTTAGCAGAAACCGACTGAACAGATCACTTCCCTCCCTGTAGCCAATAAAAGCCCCAGAACAACTTGGAAAAGTACTTTGGTGATTTTAAGGTCACCACAGATATTTTAAAGTGGGTGTAACATGTGCCTTCTGTTGATACTAATGATAACTTCATTTCTATACATAAGGACTTTTAAAAAGAACGTGACTTCACACTGGGTATCTCCCACCACAGTGAGCTGTGTAGTTCCGGGGCAGTGCTGGGCACCTGACCCCGGAATCCTGCCAACTGAGTGGAAATAGGCAGGCGGGCGGGTGCCCTGCTTTTCCCTTCCAGTCGGGGGATCGGATCGAAACTGTTGACTGCCGCCTGCACTCTTCACACTTCAGTGGAACCCATAAAAACAATTGCAGCTCATTACTGAGGCACTTTAAATACTCCTGTCACAGCAGCTCTTCAGGGAAAGCTGTGACAAGCAGAACTCAGCATGCACACCTGTGGCAAGGCCTCCTTGTCAATCTATGCATGGAAGGCATCTCCTGGGTGCCAGCAACTGTCAAAATTCGAGATCAGCCACTTGCAAAGTGTCCAGAATATTAACCACAGCTGAGTTTCCTTGTGCACCTTGAATGTGACATAGATGTGTTTATAAAATACAATTTTGTTTATTAGGAAACATGCTAGTACCATATGTTCAATTGGATGGCTTAAGCACAATTATTTATTAGCTTACTTCATTTAACCCAGGTCTTCCAAGATATACTACTAGGTGGGTATAATTTTCAAATAAGCAAATAAAGCTTGTTTGCTTATTTGATTTTGTAGAGACAGGGTCTCTCCACTGTAGCCTATGCTGCCTTCAATGTCCTGATGCCTCAGCTCTGGGCAGGAAGCAGGGCCAGGGAGCACAGCCACGGTTCAGGAACCCCGTGGGAGCAGCGGGAGTGACACCTTCCTGCAGTCTCTGTGCCCAGATCTGAACCTGCTTGCATTTCCTCCAGCAAAAACTCCATCCCCTGACTTTCACAGGTAACTTAGATCAAGCTCTCAAGACAAGTTCAGAGAAGAGCCTGAATGTCAAATTGTCTCTAGCCCAGTTCTGGAAGATAAGAAAAAAAAAAACTAGTCACAGAGGGGAAAAAAAAGATCTTGAAATAACACAGTAGAAATGCAATGTTAAAAGAATTATTTGTAATTGGAGGTTTGTGTTGTATCTATTAAAGAGGTCTGGCATAGGGGCACAAAACCCTTTTTAATAATGCTTCTTTTTAACTCAGTGAAATTTTATTTTTAGAAATTTGTCTGAAGGCACAAATTTCATACTTGCTGGAATATTGGTCCAAAAGGAAGCTAACGAAAGTATTGCTATTAATAACAATAAGTCTATAAAATGTTATATATGCTACTCTTCAGTCAGAGATTATGAAGAATCTATGTGGTGAAATGCTTACTTTCTTAAAGATGTGAATTTTATTAGCACAGAAGGATGTTTGAAGCATCCTGCTCATTGAAAAGGAGAGGCTGAGATCTCAGGATTGAAATATGATCTCATGTATGAATGAAGCAGGATCTGTGGACATGAAGGCAGCCACAAACCTAAGATCCCAGATGTGCAGTAGAACTTATGCCCCATGGAACTCTGCTTCATTTTGTAACAGAGAATTCCCCAAAGTTGTTCTCTACCATACCTATTGATCATCTTATATCACATTGGATTTCAAGGTTTTCTGCCTCTTCCTTATCTGGCAGGATTACCATGTGAGCAGAAATTTTCATCGATTTGCTTATCATTCAATTATCTAAGATTGTGTTGTTAGAAATAAGGTGGAATAATTTTTTTTGTTTCTACCACTCATATAATTATTACTATGCTTAAATAAAATGTATCAATGTGTGATGTTATACTTCCAAACTTTTAAGTTCATAAAAGATGTATACACTAAAGTGCAAGGAAATGTCACCTCTGAGACCTGGAAAATTACCAGGCACCAAAGACAAGAGGTGGTTTCACTTCCCTCTCACAAACAGTCCTTTGCAGGGCTCATGCAAAGCTGAGAGTTTCCTCTAGCTCAGTTCTGCTGCTTTAATGCTCAACTTCTCCGAGGTCCTTCCGTTGGCTCACACCAGGGTGGGTGTCATGGTGATGGGTACATGTGAGAAAGCGCAGTCCCATCCCTAGGGAAGAATCCGTGGGGAGGGAGGAGGATCCAGCCTGTGTCTGACAGCAGCCACTGTCATGAGAACAACTTCCTCTGTGAGCCCAGCTTTAGTCTCCATGGAAGGCAGAGCCTACAATGACCTTCATGTCTCCCAAGAGACCCCTTCTCTTCCAGGTTCCTTCATCCGAACATCCTTATACAGGGGACCAGGAGGCTAACACATGAGCTGTGGAAAGCCAACTGCAACCAAACTGTAAGCACATGCACACGCCTGCACTTGCACACACACACAGAGCACTTAGAAAGCAAAGAAAGAACTCTTTTCACCTTTATTCCATGAATATTAAGGTTCGTTGTTTCAGGAGTGTACTGTCCATAATATTACTGGTTTTTTTCCCTGAAGCCATTTTATTAAAAACAAAATTGCAAAAGATATTTTTATCTCGTATCTTTCAGATCTCTCCCTATTGGTATTAAATGCATTTTTTGTCTTTCTTTCTATAAACATTCACATCTAAATCTAGATTTCCACTTACTTACATGAAGTCCTGTGTCCACAACTCTGTGGTTGTTTTTCCTCTCTTCTATAGGTAACAGACTGATTGGTCTTTCGAGAAGTATTTTCTCTCTCTCTCATCTCTCTCTATGAATGTGTGAGAGTGTGTGAAAATTACACTTTGACACTCACACCTGCATGCACACTGTTTCTAAGTTTTCAGTTCCTAAAAGTGGCAAAAGTAAATTTATGTGGTTTTCAGAAGTCACAAAGTGGAGTGTTAGGATGCTGGTGGCCACTTGCAGAAAAGGAAGGTCATCTCAGAAGCCCCAGATGAGTTCATGAGACAGACACAAGGACTCAATAGTCACAACAGGCAAGACTTGGGGAATAGAAGACCCTGAGAGCTGACAGAGATGGAAGGATGGGCCAACGACATAAGATGAATGACAGAGGCCAGAGGAACAAAGGGACTCCTGTTACTGTGCAGTGAAAAGGTTAGCTGTCATCTGACTGTCTCCAGAGGTATGGAAGAGAGACGGGGATGACAAACACCACATGGCTTGTAGGTGTGACAGATGTCTGGTACAATAGACAGTGGCCGTGCCCGAGGACATGGTCATGTGCCTAACTGATATTGTTCCTCTGATTTGAATATTCCAGTGGGTATATAACTGCATTCCAATTACAATTCAAAATATATTCAACTATGCACAGTATAGATTCATACCTTAAATTTTATATATAATTATATATATGTACGATACTTTAATTTTAAGATAATTTGAATAACTGGCATCCTTGAGAACCCTTCTCTCCACATCTGGAATACTCTCTCAGCCTTCTTTTCTTTACATTCCCCCCAAATCTGTCTTTTTCCTGGAATGCTGTCTGTCCTCAGCACACCATCACTGTCTCCTCCTTGAAGTGTTCCTGATCCCCTTCTCAGGCCTGGGTTGCTTCTCTCCTGCCTCCTTCTCACTGAGAATGTGCACTGGGCCCAGGGATATTCCCCAATGGAAGAAGGAACCTAACCTTCCAGCTAATCTGTAGGGATATGTGGGTTAGAGGACCTGGGAGTTTGCAGTAATTGATGCTGGCAGGTGATAGGTGGGTTTGACAATAAGAATCTTAGGTGATACTTATGTGCTGATTCTATTCTCACCGAATTGTGTAACTTCCGCTGCCAGTAATTTACAATGGAATCATTGGAGAGTCCTATGAAAATGTTTACAGGACTGCTGTTCCTGTACCTAACAAAGCAATTTTCTGAATTTTTGAGTACTGATTTAATTAAAAGCTCAGAGCTCAATGGTAGAGTGCTTGCCTAGCCTGAATAAGAACATATGTCAAATTCCCAGCAGCAAACCCATGAGAAAGCATGATTAGGCTTTGCACGGTTGCTCTCACCTACAATCTCAAAACTTCAGAGGTGGAGGCAGGAAGCCAGAATATCAAAGCCCACCTCCTCTACCTGAGATCCTGCCTTAAAAATAAAACAAAAAAGTTCAAATATTTCATTTCATTTCCTATAATCCTCTCCAGATTTATCCAGATGGTTATAAGTGGCGATCTTTCTTTTTGCAGCTAGTTTCTACTCTTCACTTGTCAAGATGGAGAAAATAACATAACTTTAACTCCAATCCAGATAGTCTGAGAAATGCAAATTAAAATTAGGCATGGAGATTATGCCACTGCAGAAGGTGATTTTGATGTTTATGCACTTGTCCCTCAGCCTCCTCAGGCGATTGGTTCGAACACTTCCTATTCACACAGATGTCCAGGTCCTTCTTATAAAAGGAACAGTATCTGTATATCACCTGCAAACATATGCTGAGCACTTAAAAATCTCTTTTAGATTGCTTATAACAGTTAATAATATATATTTCAAATCATTTCTAGGCTACATTCAATAATGTGATATGATTTATATAAACTACCATATATATTGCTCAGAAAAGAGTAACAGAAATTTCTTATAATTTCTGTACATATATAATTTTTAAAAACATTTTGAGGGGGTGGAAAGATTGTAAAAGCCACAGTGGGGGAAAATATCCAGAGACATTGCCAACACCCCTCAGCAACAACACAATAATGGGGGGACCTGGCTACCTCTTTCTTATGGACTGATCCAGTATGCCCACGGAGGAGGGCCCCCAGTGGGTTGGGGACAAAGAGGAGGGAAATGGGGATATGTATCTCAAGATTTGCTCATACAATGTATCTAATTATTGATAATAAAGATATTTTAAAAGAAATTAAAAAATAAATTTAAAAAACAAAGGCTCAAATGAAAGTAATTAGTGATTGTACCAGTAGATGCCAAGATGTCCCAAAGGGTCTTAATTGGCTTTGGATGACCCAGTAGACTCTCCTTGGCCCCTTTGTGTGGTGTGCACTCTATGTGACTCTACCGATTCCTGGTTTGCTTGTCACTGTGCTACAAGAGCTACAAGATGGTTGGGCCTGAATGATTCCATTATAAACATCCTTAGGAGAAAGAAGGCTTTCTGCTACTGTATTGGGTCATCCCTCATTTTTAAGGACTATGCCAGAGAGAATATCAAATTTCCCCTGGATAGAGAAAAGAACCCACAGAGCATGAAGGCCAGGGCATCTCCTCATGGCTGGCAGCTCTGACACAGAGTTGTCTCCAGAGGGCTGGAGAGATTGCTCAGTGGTTAAGGCACTTTCTTGCAAAGCTTAATGACCCAGGTTTAATTCCTCAGTACCAATTTAAAGCCAGATGCACAAAGAGGCACATGCATCTGGAGTTTGTTTGCAGTGGCTAGTGACCCTGGTACACCCATTCTCTCTGTCTCTCTGTCTCTGTCTCTGTTTCTATCTCTGTCTCCCTCTCTCTCTCTCTCTCCCCCCTCTGCTTGCAAGTTAAATAAATAAAAAAATAAAAAAATATTTTGAATCCATGTTCAGATGAATGCAAGAATAGAGATGCCCTGGATACAGATAGCCAACTATATATATGGCCATATGTGTACACACATTTTGAGGTCTGTGTAATGGATATTCTCAACTTGAATTACAGCCACTTTTTTTCTAAGATACATGTATACATCTATGTAGATATAAATGTGTTTATCTTTACACATATGTATATGCATAAAACATATGTACATGCATAAAGTCATGTATGTCCATGTGTGCACACATAAAGACATGTATGTCCATGTGAGCATGCAGAGACACGTATGTACATGCGTGCATGCATGCATAAAGGGATTCCACAGGAAGCTTCTGTGATATATTCTGTCCTCGACCTTTAGATCATTTCCCTTTATTTAATTCTTCCAGTCGGCAGCTTGGTGTCAATTTCTCAAGAACCTTATTGTGACCTCATCCAGAGTTTTACCTGGAAACTCAGGATGGTTCAATGTGCTTCTTTGAAATGTTTGTAAATATCTCGTCTCCTCATTACCTTCATTGACTTTCTATGATGGCACCTCAGCAGGAGCGTTTATAATTGTTACCAATCTACTTCTTCCCTAAATGAAAATTTCCCAAGATCATCCATGCTTAATACTGTTCTGAATTTATAACATCATGTTTAGTAGCTGTAATGGTTAAGTTTTGCTGTCAACTTGACCTGTTAGCAATCCACAGTAGTCCTGAGTGTTGTGGAGCAGATTTCCTCTGAATTGAAGAAAGAAGGCTCAGGGGATTTAGGAAGTTATGTTAGCTAGAAACAAACAGCCCTTCCTGGGAGGGCAGTGTGGGAAGAAAATTCCAGTGACTCAGAAAGTCAACAAGTCTGGGGAAGACTTGCAAGACCCCACCCAAAGGCTATAAAAGGGGAAGGAACTCCCTCTCTCCAGGCCGCCTGTTTGTTGGTATATGTGTGTGGTGTTGGTGATGGTTTCTCTCTCTCTGCTTGGACCTGTGAAAGGGGGCCAGCCTCTTTCACCATTCTGGAATTTCCCCTGGATCTGTAGCTTCAATAATCCTTTCCTCCCATAACTGTGCCTGGTTTGGAGGCTCATCCCAGCAGTGTGTGGCTGACTAGGACAGTAGCTTCTTCTAACGGTTTTATTTTTTAATAATTGTTTGCTGACTTACATTCCACCCTGTCACATACTGCTCGTGCCTATGAAATACTCTAAGCTCCTCCACTAATTATTTTGTACCAGCAACTTTATATAAAACTTGGCATAAACAGACACAGGATCCCTGTTAGACAATAGTCGATACAGAATTAAAGCAGGAAAGAAAATACTTCATCAAGAGTGGCTATCTGAAAACTATGAGCATGGGCTAACTAATGTCAGCTGGCATTGGGAATTCGGTTTCCTGCTGTATCTTATTTTTCGGGAGCTAGCTGACTAGACCAAACATCCCCCACGAGGTGGTACAGACTCTTATCACAGTTTCCACCCACACTGGGTGAGAGTCACTGCACGGGGACTCTGATGCGACTCTCCTTTCCTCCACACTCTTTGTAATATACCTTCATCGCTATGCACTTTATTGGGAACCCACTTATTTGGAATGTCTCCCAAGGAATCAAATTAAGCCTAATTATACTTAATGGCAATGACGGGTGCTTAATTTGGATGGTAATTCTGCTTAATTGAGATGCCTTCAGGTGCAGAAGTAGTGTTCTGAGCGTGCTGGTGTGTAGGAATGTATTGACCTGGGCACTTTGCTCTTTCTCTCATCATTTTCTGCAAAATAGGAATTTTGTGAAGCAATGCAAAGACTTTTCAGAAGCAAAATAACCTAAGACTCCTGAAATTTATCTTGTTGATTATCGAGAGCTCAGAAACAACACACTCAGACACAATATTCACAAAGTCAGTACAAAAGGAACACAAAGACAGCAAAACATAGCAATATTTCTAAAGTAAGGAAAGAGAAACGTGGGAACCCCACCAGAAGCTGAGGAGGTGCTGCCCCTGCCATGGCTGAGGGGTTGTAAGGAGTGGAAATTTTAGATCCCTCCATATACCCCTTAATTACTCAGGAACATCTGTAACCACCTGAAGTGGTTTGACTCAGGTGTTCCCCAGAAACTCAATGGGTTCTGAATGATCGATCCTCAGCTGATGGCAGTTTGGGTTTTACAACCTCGCTGTAGCTGTGTTGTTGGAGGCAGGCTTATGGGGGTGATAAGCCAGCTTCCCCTTGCCAGTATTTGGCACACCTTCCTGCCGCTGTTTGCAGTGCTGTGGGGAGGTGATGTCCACCCTCTGCCCATGCCTGTTATTTTCCTGGCCATGATGGAGCTCCCCTTCGAGTCTGCAAGCCAAAATAAACCCTTTCCTTCCACAAGCTGCTTTGGGTAGGGTTCTTTGTCACAGCTACCAGAAGTTGACTACACCACCACCCCATGTCTGCACCTTTATTTCTCTCTCAGATTTTGGTAATGTCAGCTTTTGTGTTATCAACAATCTCCAAACATCCAATCAATGTATGGAATAATCTAGAATTTCCTTTCATTTCCTCATTCACTTATCAATATGACAACAGAATTGAGAGCTACAGGTTATTAGAAACAAACAAGTTAACATTCTGCTCTCTATACAGCAGGAGCACATACATGTTTACCCTCCCTGGTCTTCCTTTCCTCTGTCAATATAGACAATAGGAACACCTTGCTTCTGTTTAGTTAGAAGTGTCAGTCATTCTGAGATGTAGGAAGTGTAGAAAATAATTACCATCATTCATAAACAACATGGATTTAATTAATTCTGGAAAAAACTCAGAAACTTGTAATAAAACCCCAAAGGGGATAGAGAGAATTGGGGAGTGAGGGCGGTGGGACTTACACACTAATCTAAACTGATAATGACTGATATCATAAAATCCGTATTTTCATTCAGTAAGCTTTCAAAGCAGCTGTGGGCATTGTCAGGTAAGAGAGGCCCTGAATAGGGCAGGAGGTAGCTGAACCACAAGACAAATTGCTCTGCCCTGTAGCTAACTCCCTGTCCCAATCATTGGTTACTTCCCACACTGAGCTGTTGATGGAAGAGACCCACAAGGTCCCCTAAACAAGATAGGATATGTCAAAGCTCTTGAATATCCATGCCAGGCAAAAGGTAAGACCATATTGCTGAAGGTAACACAGACTTTCATCACATAACCCAGAGAGACCCTGCTTAATCCAGAATAGTAACCAACTCCCAGATGTGTAGTGCTGGAAGGCGTTACATGAGCTGCCAGGGGAAATTGACCAAAGATATTCCAGGAAAGCAGAGGTCACGATTATACAACACTGAAGGACGCTAGGAGAATGCTGAAGACACTGCTATATGGTAGAGACCAGCAAGCCAAGAGTGCTCATCCATGCAATAGTGGTGCTAAACCTAGGTAGTTAATCAATGGTTTGTTGATTGGCTAAGAGATCTGCTCAGTGGCAAGGAACACTTAACTGGAACTGGGATCCATGGTAAACCCATATGAGGACCAAGAACCTGGGCTCCAAGGGGAAACCCCCACTAACCAGAGATCTACAGAGAGGCTACACCCATTAGAATCTCACCAAGTTAATATTTATCTCATTTAACCTATACTGATCTTACTCTACATTGGATATTCTGTTTGTATGTTTTAGAAGCCAGTGGGAACCGTGGATAATCCTTCCCCACAAATAGGATCTGAGATGTTGCTTATCACCCAGGCAGGAGATGAACAAGAGACCTACCTCCATAGCAAGTCAGATAACCTGGGAAAGGATCATGGAGACCGGCACTGAGAATACACAACACAATCCAAAGCAGAAATATGGAGACCTCAATAGTAAAACAGACCTAAAACTCACCCACCATGACTCAGAGATCTGATTGGAAGAGGGGGAGGAAAGATTGTAAGAGTCATGGTGGAGGAGAATATCCAGAGCCATCTCCCCTCCTCAGCAACAACACACAAAGAAAAAAAAACTGGCTACCTCTGGTATAATCCATAACCCCCTATCCCATGGACTGGTCCAACAAGCCCACTGAGTAGGGCCCACAGTGAGTTGGGGACAGGGATTAGGAAATGGGAGGTACCATTATAAGACTTGCTCATGCAATGTATCTAATTATTGACAATCAATATGAAAAAAAAAGAAAACTCAAAGACTGAACATGTCGACACTGTGCCCCACATTGAACATCCTGTGTACCCCACTTCTGGGAAAGGCTGAGCTTTGAGAATTATTTAATAGCACTTCTTATAGAAATATTCTAATTGCATATGAGGCCAAATCTACCCTTTGACCCTGGGAGGAAAGTAAGATGGTTAGGATGGCTACTTTTCACTGTTCTGCATGACATGAGTCTCTTTGTTGGTTTTCTCAGCTAACTACAAACAGAAGAACTCTACAATTCCCTCTGCCAGTTATGCCTCTTCTGATAGATAACAGGTTCCTCGCTGTCTTTGTGTCTAAAACCAAGGTATTTCCCCATGAGAAACTTGTTCATAAGGACTTTTCCCTGGGGAGAAGTAAGAAGGGTATCTCACCTCTTGTTCTGAAATGTAACAATTTTGGGAATAAACTGGAGTCATTCTTAGCAACTGTACAAGGACAACCTCCCTAGACTGCTTGTGCCAATATTCTGAACTGTTTCCCTGATGTGGTCACCCAGTATTTTCAGTGTCAAGTCTTATATTATTGTCCTTGACCCTCAGAGTTTGCTTTTGTACATGGTGATTGCTTGGGATCTAGTTTGACTCATCTACTTACGGGTATCCAATTTCCTTGGGACAAAATGCTAAAGAACCTGTGTGTCTTTGTGTGGGTTTATTTCCAAATCCTCTTTTCTATTCCATTTGTCTATGTATCTGTTTATGTCAGTATTATACTGTTTTGTTATTATGGCTCTATAGTATATTCTGAAATCAAAAATTGTCATGCTTCCATTTTTTTTTCTCTCAGATTTTCTATTCAGGGACCTTTTTGCTTCTGTAATATTCTTAAGAATTTTTTCCAATTCTGTAAGAATGTCATTGGCAATTTATGGGAATACATTCAATTCCTACATTGCTTTCAGCTATATGACTATTCTAGAGATGTTAATTCTCTAGTTCATGAACATGGGAGGATCTTTTCACCTTCTAGCATTTCATTCAGTTAACTTCTTCATTGTTTCTCATCTTTGTGGTTAGGTTAATTGATAACTATTTAAATTTCAAGGTGGCCATTGTGAACGGGGTTTTTTATTTCATCTTCATTGAGCTCACAATTACTCTATTGGAAAGCACTGACTTTTGTATGCTCCGATGACTAAATTTATAATTTTAAGGGCTTTATGAGTATTGTTTAGTGTGTCATCTAAATATAGTATCATATCTCTAGCAAACAAAGCTAATTTTACATCTTCCTTTCCTATTCCTATTCCATTTAGAGTTTTCTATTGCCTTAATGTACCTCAATTATTAATTACTATATTGAATGTGAGTAGAGAAAGTGGACACCCTCATCTCGTTTTCTGATTTTAGAGGCAAAGCTTTCAGTTTTTCTTCATTCAGTAAAAAGTTGGATAAGGATTTGTTATGTATACCTTTATTGGCTTAAGATGTAATTCTTTTATTAATAGTTTGTTAAGGGTTGAAAATATGCTAAATTTTATCAAAAGTCACTCTGCGTCTACTGAGATAGTCATGACCTTTGTCATGAGATCTATTTATATACTCCTTGAACTATTGATTTGAATATGTTGATCCAGGTTGCATTGAAGCCTGGAAAGCAGCAACTTGATCAGGGTGAACAATCTCTTAATAACCAACCAAAACCTGGAAGCAGAAGAAGGAAAGAATTACTAAGAATCAGAGCAAAAGAGCAGAAATAGAATCTAGACTAAAATAATGACACTGAGGATCAAACCAAGAGTTGGTTTTAGAAATGTTTAAGATTAACAAACCTTTATATTGGTAATTAAAAGGAAGAAAGAAAACCTACATGAATAAGTGAGAGATGAAAAGAAGATATTCCAAAAAATGTCACTAAAAGGCAAAAACCATGAAGAAATATTTTGAAACATTATATTAAAGTGCAAAATTTAGAAGAAATGGATAAGTTAGTTCTGATGCACATCAGGACTATCAAGACTGAACTGAGAAGATATAAAATAATAAAGAGACCAATAACAAGGGGACAATAAAAAGTCCCCAAACAAAATAAAGCTCAGGATTGGATAGATTCACTGAATTGTATCACCTTTTAAAGAACAACTAGCAGGGACATGTAGAGATGGCTCAGCGGTTAGGGAGCTTACCTGAAAAACCTAACAACCCGAGTTCAATTCCCAGGACCCACATAAAGCCAGATGCACAGAGTAGAGCAAACATCTGGAGTGTGTTTGCAGTGGCTGGAGGCCCTGGCATACCCATTCTCTCTTGGTCTCTCTTGGTCTCTCTTGGTCTCTCTCTCTCTCTCTCTCTCTCTCTCTCTCTCTCTCTCTCTCTCTTTCTCTCTGTCTTCTTGCAAATAATTAAATAAAAATACTTTTAAAAATTAAGAAAAAGAGAACCAGCAATTGCTCTGCAAGATATTCTACAAAACAGAAAGAAAAGGAACACTTCCAAACTTATCCTATCATTACAGAATTGCCATGACAACAAAATTAGATAAGGATACAATGTAGGAACAAAGCTACAGTACAGTTTCCCTGATGAACATAGACACAAAATTTCTCAATAAGATACAAGTCAAATGCAAAGTGACTATTGATGACTTCTACTCCCATTACTCACTGCACCTACAGAGCCAAAGGACGGGGGAAACCCTTCTGAGTAAGTTGCTGGACAAGAGAATTTGGATCCTGTTTCCACTCTTTTCCTCCCACCCAACACTGGGCTGATCTGACAAATGAGGCGCCTGTGGGCTGAGTCCTCCCTTTCACTCTTGAAGAGTCTTGGAAGATACTCTTGTCTCTTTTTCCATGCACCACTGCCACCCATTTGCTTCTCTTTGGTAACTACCTCATGGCCAGTGTTCATGCTACCTTAACCTGAGTTTTTCCCCAAAGCACACTCTTATTTATTGTTTATTTTCCCCCAAACGACAAGAGGAACAACTGGCTCTGGGTTGTATGCCCATAACACTTATGATATTGAGGCTTATATTATGAGGGGATGTTGAATTTTATCAAAATCTCTAATGCCTGCGAGTGGTGGGAACCTCTCGTGCAGTGTGGACAGTGCTTTGAGGATATAAGGACTCTAGAAAGTTTTTCTCGTGCTCAGTGCCACAGTGCTGGGGCAGATTCCAAGAGCAGCCACAATGATTTGAGGGACCAGCAAAGGAAGGTTTGCAGGAGAGCGAACAGTGTGGTGGAGCAGCACGCAGCAGGGACCACACTGTTTTTAGCCCTTTGTGAGCTCCATGGTCGTTTAAGTCCTTTCTCTGATGAGAAAGACTGTCGATTTCCACAGGACTACATAGAAATTTACCTATTCTCTCAATTTTCATTAATTTATTCTTTTAGGTTATGTTATTAAAAAAGTACAAGGAAATGGGTTGCCTTAACTGTTTAACTGCAAAATAAAACATTTCCATGTTTTGCCTCTATCCTAGGTACCTTGGGCCCCAATGACAACTCTAGATCAACCATGTAAGCATATGTTTCCACTTAGCCCCCTCTAGAAATGGATAGAATACATTTGCCATTAATGCAATTTCACATGTCAAATACCATGACATAAGCAAACCCACGTGCTCTACATTTCTTCCCTAAACATTAACATTTTACTTTCTACACTGTAAATTCCCAAAGTCAAAAAACCTTATTTGATGAAATACAGCATTTTAATGTTTAAGACCCTTCAAGGGCCAATACTTGATCTCTTTTTTCCTGAGATGGGTAGATTCCTTTGCAAAAAGAACAGAGCACAACAAGCTGAGAGCCCTACACCAAGGTTGTCTAGTCCCACAACAGAAGTCATTATTGAGAACATAGAGGAGGCAACAGAGATTCAACCCCACGATGAGATAACAATAAGCTTGCAAGGAGACTCTGACCAAGATGATGGCTGAGGAAGAAACAGTCCAAAACCACATAAATGAAGTGGAACACAATCAGACCTCACAGCTCACAACCTTCATAACCTTGTCAGGCTTAATTTAATTGAGGTAATTCAGAGGGACCTTGAAATAGCAATAAATGACTTGAAGGTAAGCAAACAAATAGAGGGTCTCAATAACCAACTGACTAAGCTTAATGAAGAGATGATCAAATGCAAAAATGAATTTCAGGAAGCATTAAGAAATTCAAGCTTTCACCTGAAACTGGAACTCAACAAAGAGGTGGAGATAATGCAGAAAAATAAAATAGAAAACAAAAATAAAACAGAGCTATTATAAGCCTCTCTAGAATCCCTCACTACCAGAGTTAATAATCTGGAGGACAGAACCTCAGATGTGGAAGAAAAGACAGAAGAAATTGATTGGGATTCTAAAATATTTGATAAATTCAAAAATCACGAAAACGGAATATTAGGGAAATGTGGGATTCCCTAAAATGACCAAATATCCAGACCACGGACATCATAGTCAGATACACACTACTGTAATGAATCTCCAAACTTGGCACGGTTATGGGAGAAAAGGATTTATTGAAGTTACAGTGGAGGGGAAATTCCATAATGGTGAAAGTGACTGGCCCTTTTCACAGGTCCAAGCAGAGAGAGAAAACCCATCACCAATATAACAAGCAGGGGGAAGAGAGAGATTTTCTATGCCTTTATATAGCCTTAGGGTGGGTTCTTGCAATCTTTCCCAGCCTTGTTGATTCCCTGAGTCACTGTGATTTCCTTCCTGCACTGCATTCCCAGGAAGGGATGTCTGTTTCTAACTCCCCTGAGCTTCCTTACATCCTGCCCCTTACTGAGGGGACTGCCTTCCGGTGAACAATCTCAGAGTCCCATCCAAGATGACTAAACAGGTTACGTTCACAACAGAACTTAACCATCACATTGCAGATACAAGAAGGGGAAGAAATTCAGGCCAAAGGCATAGAGAACATATCCATAATATTACTGAAGAAAAATTTCCAATTCTTGCAAAAGAGAGGCCCATCCAGATACAAAATGCTCACAGAACACCAAACAGACAAGACCTAAAAAGAAATTCTCCAAGACACATCATAGTTAGAACTCTAAACAATAAAGGCAAAGAGAGGGTGCCAAAAGCAGCAAGAAAGAAACAACTCATTACATATAAAGGCAACCCCATCAGAGTTACCACAGATATTTCTATGGAAACCATGAAAGCCAGAAGGGCTTGGAATGGTGTAATTCAACATCTAATAAACTATGGCTTCCAACCCGAACTACTGCTACTGTACCCAGAAAAATGCATCCCTCCAGGATAAAAGCCAGCTCTGCAATTCTTAAAAAAAAAAAACCTACAAAGAATACTCCAGGAAATAGTCCACACAGAAGAGTTGAGCAACCAACCTCAACAGCCCACTAGAGGATGAGAATGTTAAACAAAATTAGACTGGGCATAATAATGCATAAAGTACCAAATCCCCATAAAACATTACACAATGGCAGGGATTAAATCAAACCTCAGAGTTATAACATTAATGGTCTTAACTCTCCCATCCAGAGACACAAGTCAACAGGATAGATTAGAAAAATGGACTCTTCCATCTGCTGTCTTCAAGAAACTCACCTCTCCAGAAAGGATAGACACCTTCTCAAGGTAAAAGGACAGAAAATGATTTCCTAAGCAAATGGAAATAAGAAGCAAGCAGGAGTGGCAATATTAATATGTGACAAAATAGACTTTAAGCCTTAAATTATCAAAAAGGCCAAAGAAGGCTAGTTCTTCCTCATTAAGGGAGCAATCCAAGAGGAAGCATCACAATCATAAGTCCATATGCACAAAACACTGGTACACCACAGCTTATACAGGAAAACCTACTAGACAACAAACCAGAAATAAATTCATTATAGTTTGGGATTTCAATACTCCACTATCATCAATAGATTGATAATACAAGCAGAAAAACAACAGGGAAATAATGAATCTTAACAACACCATAGAACAATCAGACAACAGACATATGCAGAACATTACAGCCAAATTCTACAGATTCTTCTCAGCAGCCCATGGAACCTTCTCCAAAATAGATCATATATTAAGCCATAAAACATGTCTACATAAATTCAGGAAATTTTGCATAACCTCAAGCATCATATCAAACCACAATGCATTAAAATTAGAAAACAACAAAAAGAGGAACAGCAAAATTTGTACCAGCTCCTGGAGACTGAATAACAGGCTACTTAACAATGAACATGTCATGGAAGAAATCAAAAAGGAATCTGCAAAGTTTCTAGAACTGAATGATAGTTTAAACACATCTATGGGACACAATAAAAGCAGTCCTAAGGGGAAAATTCATAGCATTAAATGCCTTTGTAACAAGAAAGATCTCAAGTTAATAATTTAACCAACCACCTAAAGATGTTGGAAAAAGAACAATCCAATCCCAAGAGTTCCAGATGAAAAGAAATAAGATCAGAGCTGAAATTAATGAATCAGAAACTTAAAAAGCTATTAAGAAAATGGATGAAACAAAGAATTGGTTCTTTGAAAAAAAAAGATTGATAAACCCTTGGGCAATTTGATCAAAGGAAAAAAGGGAAGTCCCAAATTAACAAAATTAAAATGAAAGGGAAAGATCACAACAGACATCAATGAAATTTGAAGAATAATCAAGGCATTTCCAAAACCTGTACTTCACATAATTGGAGAACCTGGAAAAAATTAGATAAGTTCCTAGACACATACTACCTACCAAATCTAAATCCAGACCATATGAATCTCCTAAACAAACCCATTACATCCATGGAGATTGAAAATGTGATCAAAAACCTCCCCAAAAGAAAACTCCAGGTCCTGAAAGATTCTCAGCCAAATTCTACCAAACCTTCATCATAGAACTTAAACCACTGTTTCCCAAGCTTTTTCACACTATTGGAGAACAGGGAATGCTTCCAAATTCCTTCTATGAAGCTAGCATCACCATAATACCAAAACCAGACAGAGATACAACAAAAAAGATAAACTATAGACATATATCCCTGATGAACTTAGATGCAAAAGTTCTTAACAAAATCACAATGCAATAAGACATCAAAACATTATCCATCAAGTAGGTTTCATCCCAGGGATGCAGGGAAGGTTCAACATATGGAAATTAATGCAATCCACCACATAAATGAACTGAAATACAAAATCATATGACCATTTCAATCGATGCAGAGAAGTCCTTCGACAAAATTCAACATCATTTCATGATCAAAACACTGGAGAGACTGAGCATAAAGGGCTTATATTTCAAAATAATAATAAGTATATACAAAACACCCAAAGCCCAAATCATGCTCAATGGGGAAAGACTCAAAGAGTTCCCATTCAGACTTGGAATGAGACAGGGGTGTCCACTCTTAGCACTGCTAGTCAACATAGTGCGTGAAGTTCTAACCCAAGCAATAAGACAGGAGAGAGACATAAAAGGGATATGAGTCAGAAAGGAAGAAGTGAAACTATCCCTATTTGCAGACAACATGATCCTATACATATTGGACCTGAAAGACTCTACCATAAAACTCCTAACGCTGACAAATGTCTTCAACAAAGGGACAGGATGCAAATTCAGTATCCTTCCTTATGCAAATGCCAAGAACACCAAAGAGAAGTCAGCAAGACTGCTCAGTTTTCAATAGGCACACACACACACACACACACACACACACACACACACACACACACACAATCAAATATCTTGAAATATCACTAAGGATATGAAAGACCTATATAATGAAAACATAAAAACACTCAAGAAGTTTCAACAACACATCAGGGAAGGAAACTTTCAAGGAGGATATTGAGGAAGACATGCTAAGATGGAAAGATCTTCCACACTCCTGGGTAGGTAGAATTAATATTGTGAAAATGGCAATTCTACCAAAGGCAATATACATATTCAATACAATACCAATTAAAGTCCCAACATCATTCTTTGAAGAGATAGAAAAATCAATCTTGAACTTCATTTGGAAGGGCAGATGGCCTTGGATATCCAAAAATATCATCAGTATAAGAAACACCTCGGGAGGTATCACCACACCCAACTTAAAGTTAAAATTCAAAGCTATAGTAACAAAAACTGCATGGTACTGGCATAAAAATAGATAGACCAATGGAACACAATTAAAGACCCAGCCCTTAGTTCAAGTAACTACAGCCTACTTGATCTTTGACAAAGGTGACAAGATTCACTGGAAAAGAAAAACCAGCATCTTCAACAAATGGTTCAGGACAAATTAGATAAACACATGTATAAAACATGAAACTCTACCCACTCCTCTTTCATGCCCAAAAGTGAACTCCAAATGGATTAAAGACCTCAATATAATACCTGAAACCCTTATAAACCTAGAAGAAAAAAATAGGGGAAACTCTCCAAGATATAAGAGTAGGGAAAAACTTTCTGAACATTACCCCAGTGGCCCAGGAAATTCAGCAATCACTCAACCAATGAAATCTCATCAAGCTAAAAAGTTTTGTACAGACAAACATACCATAGAGATAGCCAATAGACTACCATCAGATTAGGAGAAAATTTTCACCAGCTATACCATAGTCAGAGGCCTAATATCTAGAATCTACAAAGAACTCAAAAAAATTAAGTAATATAAAAACCAAACAACCCACTCAAAAAATGGAGCAGTGAGCTGAATAGGGAGTGCACACTGGAGGAAATACAAATGGCCAATAGTCACTTAAGAAAATGTTCAACATCCTTCAGTATCAGGGAAATGCATATCAAAACAGTTATGAGATACCACCTCACTAAAAAATCTATCAACAACATATGTTTGTGTGGATGCAGGGGGTGGGGAAGGGAGGAACCCTTATTCACTGCTATTTGGTCAGGCAAATTTGTACAAGCGCTATGGCAATCAGTGTGGAGGCTTCTGAAAAAGATGAAAATAGAGCTACCCACTGACCCAGCTAATCCTCTATAGGGCATCTACCCTGAAGGCTCCTCTCTTCAGTACAGAGACATATGCTCAACTAGGTTTATAGCTGTTCAATTCACAATAGCTAAGGGCTAGAATCAACCCAGAGTATCATTGCTGGACAAATGGACATCAAAGTTGTGGTACATATAGATGACGGAATTCTATGCATCGGTAAGATAAAAAAGACATAAATAAATTTGCAGGAAAATGGAGGGACCTGAAACAGATCATACTCAGAAACTCACACAAGAACAGAGAGACAAACATAGCATCTTCTCCCTCATCTGTGGTTCCTAACCAGAATCAGCTTGAATTGCAAGCAAACCTCACAAGCAACTCAAGAGACAGATAATAGGGATGGAAGGGCTTTGGAGGGGAGATATGGGGGTGAGATATACACAGAATTAAATCCAACATGAATCAATACTGTTGCAGTCAGCTTTCTAGTCGCTGCGCAGAAAGAACCCAAACAAAAGTGGCTTGTAGAGGAATGGGTTTATTTGGCTTACGGACTCGAGGGGAGACTCCATCCTGGCAGGGAAAACGATGGCATGAGCAGAGGGCTGGACATCACCTCTGCCACAGCACTGCAAACGGCGGCAGGAAGGTGTGCCAAACTCTGGCAAGGGGAAGCTGGCTTATAACCCCCATAAGCCCTCCCCCAACAACACAGCTCTAGAGAGGTTCTAATTCCCGAATTGTCATCAGCTGAGGATCAATCTATCATAACACATTCATTTGTTTGTGGGGGACACCTGTATCAAACCATGACAAATACCATAGAACCCTTACTCTTGGACAGTAGGCTAAAAGATAAAACTCTCAAAAGGTATTCAGGGGGTATTGTCTGGTAAGAAGAGCCCTGAAGAGGGTGTGATGAAGCCTTGCCCTAAAACATTAGGCTCTGGCTTGTAACTCCCAGTACCAGAAATCAGTGACTACTCACATTGAGCTGTTGGTCAGAGAAACCTACTTGGTGCTCCAAACAAGACAGGCTTCTGTCAAAGCACTTGACGACCCACCTAAGACAAAAGTTAAGACCCTATTGCTGAAGTTACCACAGGCTGCCAACTCACATCACCAAGAGTCCTGATGAATCTAGAAGGAAACCACTCCCCAGATGTTTATCCTATATAGTGCTGGAAAGTGCTACATGAGCTGCCAGAGGTAATAGGCCACCAATATTGTGAGAAAGCAGGGGACACTGCTATATGACAGCAATGAGCATGACAAAGTGTACACCCTGTGCAATAGTGTCACTCAACCTGGATGGATAGTCAAGGGCTCTCTGATTGGCTAAGAGAGCCACTCAGTGGCAAGAAACCATAGCTGGAACCGGGATCCAAGCCAACCTCCTATGGAGACCAAGAATCTGAACTCCAAGGAGAAGCTTCTACTAGCCATGGGCCTTAAGAGTAGCTATACCCATTACACTATGATGATCTCACTCTTTGCTTGAGAATCTGTTTTTATCTTTCAGAAAATAGCGAGCACCATGGACAATGGAATTCTACCAACAAGACTAGAAATGATAGCTGACTCCCTGACAGGAGATGAACCACCCCTAACACATCAGCTAGGGCCCAAGAGAAACCACAGAGTAAGTGAAGAGATGAGCAACAGAGCTGTGTCCACAGGGAGCCTGACAACCTGAGCCAGGGGGAAGAAGTCAGTAACAAGGGTACTCAGTACGTTCCATCACAGAAATCTAGAGCTGCTAAGAGCTCACTAACACTAAAGTAGACTTAAAGCTCACCCAACATGGCTCGGGGAACTTTGCAGAAGAGGGGACAGAAAGATTGTAAGAGTCATGATGGGGGGACTCCCCACTGCTGTTCACACAACACATAGCCCTCAATCCCCATGGAGCATACCAGCAATCCCACTGAGGAGGGCCTACGGGCAATGAGTGCAGGGAGGAGGGAAATGGAGGTACAAACACATGATTTGTGCTTACCAAGTTTCTACTTACTAAAAAAATTATATATGAAAAGTGTATGAACATACAAATGAATGAAAGCAATTATACACTTTAACTTCTGTTTGAAATAAAACTCTTCATAGGAGGGGTGGAAAGAATGTAAGAGCCATGGTGGAGGAGAATATCCAGAGACATCTCCCCCCTCAGCAACAACATACAAAGGGGGGTGGAACCTGGTTGCCTGCTAGGCTCTCCATAACCCCCTACCCTATGGACTGATCCAGTTTACCCATGGAGGAGGACACCCAGCTGATTGGGGGCAGGGAGGAGGGAAATGGGGATACCAACATATTATTTACTCATACAGTTTATCTATTTTAAGATAATAAAGATTTTTAAAAAACTCTTCTTTTTGATAGAAAAGTGAAGGAGATGGCTTGATAAACCGTGAAGAAATGATTGAATATCCTTTGGTGTAGTAGGGTGTTACTTCTAGTAATCAAAGTAGATAATTCTGTTACATTTACTTAATTGTACATATTGGCTGGTTTTAGTTTGCTAACTTTTCCAAATCCACAGGACTTCCGCACAGTAGAGCTGCCCAGAGGTGCTGAGGGAAGTACTTAGGAGACTCTCATCCTCAGTAACCATTGACTTAATTCAACCAGCCTAGAGGAAACTGCATGGTTTACAGGGTGGAGCTGCTCTCCCTGGGCATCACATAGTGCAGGTGGGCTGAGGCAGCATAAGAAAACCAGGTCGACAAAGAAAGCCCACAGCTCCCTGGATTTTCATATATTTCTGTCCATCAGAGATGGCATTTCAAATAGAGAAGAGCTGAGGTGCCAGAGCAGAAGTGAGCACACAGAATCAAAGAAGCAGCTGATATTGTGACTGAATGTCAGAATGGCTGAATGTGAACTCTGTTTTAAGGAGGAAATGTGTCCAGAAAGGATGGGCCTTGGTAAAGGGAGGAAAGGGACAAGGGGCCACTGCGGACACCTAACTGTTGGAGCAGCTCAAAAATGCCAAGAATAGGGGCTCAGAAAATTCATATATATGTTCATAAATATGTTTCTTTTATACTCTTTACTTTAAAATAATTATTTAAAATGCATACCCAAATTGGTTTCCTGTCATTTTATAAATGGAACCAGAGTAAAGGGGTTCCATTTCACTCTTGACTGCTAGGCATCTATACTGAGCACGGAACTAATTGAATTCAAGTTCATTCATTGTACAACAAATGACACATGGCAACGAGAGTGCCCTCCCTTGCCTCTTGTTTAAACGGAAGCAACACAATACAAACCACTTGTACAAAACTTACATATTCTATGTGATACATAGAATACAAGAAATTGGAAAAGAACCAAAACTTGGTTACTTTGAAGGGAAGACAACTAAAAGCTTGTTTAGAATCTGTGGTTGGAAAGGCAGTTCTGAAGACGCAGGCACAGTGGGAATGTTCTAACACAGCTCTGTGAAGACACTGGTGTTGAAGAAAGTAAACCAGGGTGAAAGCAATGCCATGTGAACCAATGACCAAACCCTGTGCTACGCAGGAGCATGGATGGGTCTCCCCTTGACCCACTAGAAGGAATAACACCTACAGTCCTGGTGGAAAGTCATTTCTCAGTCTGTGCTCCAATGGGTGAGGGCATGAGGACCAAGTCACTGTGAGGCGTGTGGCACTACCCAGGTGGGCTAACAGCAACATGCAGATGGGTGGCGGGGTCTTACCTTGTTAGGGTCAGTGGTAGTGATGACCCACACACAGTGTGCGTTGTCCTCATACTGCACTGGGTAGTTAGGGGAGGTGATGACACCACTGGGTCCACGCAGATTTGATCCGCATGTTCTAGCTGGAAGCAGAGAGAAAGAGATCGTCCATGTCAACGAGGACATCACATGCAATATCAAGTTCTCTTTCTTTAAAAAAACCAGGGTATAACATATCGTCATGCATTGCTGCTCATAACCCTTCTCTCGCCTTCTTATCCCTCCTTGCCGTTTCAGGGGACACTTTCTACCCCCAAGTAGTCCCCTTCTTTCATGTACGCACGACTGGTTATGATCAGTTAGTTGTGATTACAACTACACTCAGATCAACACATATACAAGTATATATTTAACTCGAGTCCACGTATGGAAGAAATCGTCCGACAGAGTGTTCTCCACATGTTCCCATGTTCCCCTTCTTCATTTTCTCTTATCATCCTTGTTCGACTTTTATGTCCTGTATGTATAGATGTCTATTGACATATAATTTTAGAATCAGCATGTGACAAGAGCTGTGTGATAGTTGCTTTTAATAGGACATGCAAAACCTGCTTCATGAGTTCAAGTGGCCAAGGAGACTTTGCTCAGCCATTAGGACCCACATTTGACATTTGTGATATGAGCTAGGACTCCATAGACCAGGGTATCGACCGAGGGATTGCCACTCAGAGGATGACCTCACTGATGACAGCATTATGGATAATGCCAATACAAATTAATCTATTTCAAATGCCATCTCACATTAAAAATCACTTCATGCATATTTAGTTGGGCACAGAGAGTCTGCATGTACGTGGATCGTAAGATGCGGGGGGAACACAGGACTACGGAACTTGAGGGCCCCATGTCTCTCAGCTATGCCCTTCCCAGTGTGCAGTGGCAAGAGGACTTCAGCTCCCCTAGCTTTGTCCTCTCAGGTTCAAATGAGGATGGCGGATGGATGAGCTCCAAAGTCTCGTTCAAGTTTAGATGTTATTCCACAAGGCAAACAGCAACTTAAAAGATTAGTGAAAGTTTAAAGAAGGAAACTAGAAATGCAGACTCACTTCAAAGACAAAAGATAACATTGTTTTCATTTTCTTCATCTTGAAGATGAAATGAAAGATGCAGCAAAGCATAGATGATAGAAAACCACGGAGGTCACCTGACCTTGGCTCTGAATAGAGGACATACCGCAATGTCCCGCTTCTGCAAAGTTTCATATCCCCAATGTAAGGAAGTCAGTCGTCAGCCTGGATTCTACATTGAACATTAGTAACTCAATGAAGGTGTGAGAAATGAACAGAAGAGGCTAATTTTACCAGAAAGTGGAAAGTGTATACGTGGATCTCTGCTTCATGCTCCCGACATTGTCATCACTCAGACCACAGAGTCGGCCATGCAGGGAAGGTTCGCTCTGTTCATGTCTGACTCTCTCTTATTGCCCTTGACCTTCTGGGCTACTGTAGGTCAATATTCGAGGAGACTCCACTCTATGACTCAACCTACCAGGTCTCCTATCCTTGAAAGACCAGCTTGGGAGATAGTCAGAAGCAACCACTCACATAAACCAGGAATATGAATCCCCCTCTGCTGTTGTAGTTGATATTAAAGTGATGAGTTACACATATTCCTGAAAGCAATAAAGCATTTCAACGTGATTACTTCTTTGTAGAAGTCACAAAACTTCCAATATGGTTATTTCTGTAGCTTCGTCTTCCCTATAAAAGTGTGATCACATCAGATAACTTTTCAGTTGCTTCATGCGTACTATAGATATAATTAGCTAAACACATTAAAATAACTTTTAAAAAATATCAGAATCTGCAGCCCAAAGAAAGCACATTGCTAAAGCAAAGGAGAATCACTGATGGTTCAGAACCAGCGGGCACTTCATGGCTCAAAACATCCCTGGGCAGAGCTGCCGAAGGGCGAGGGCACCTCCTACACACTCTCCTTCACTCTCTAATGGCTTTGTTTTAGAAACAAGTTATCAGAAAAGATCTCAAACTTCAACTGTGGAATTTGCCTAAAGCACTCTGATAGTAACAGTAGTAAATTTAAAAAATATCTCAAAAGATGTCACCAGTACAACTTGAGTCCCAGGCCCTTCGTCGTTCATTTTCATACTTTACCACACTTCTCACTCAACAGCTAGAATAAACAGTGTGACCTAGAAGGATGTGTTGATTTAATTATGAATCACTATAGTCACGCTGACATTCTGAGGATTTCAGACTTTGAGGAAACACATCAGAAGCATCTGTGGGAAGCTAATTTGTTACATTCCGCCTGGTGGTTGGTGTTCGTAGCTGTGTCCCCTGCAGGGGAGTTCACTGGAGCCGTCGCTCCATCCCCCACAGAGTGTCTCCGTGTCCTGTTTTGAAGTTTGGCCCGTAACTTGACTTATTAAAATGGGTTCCCAGCACTTAGATGAAATTTTACTCATTGCTTGGGAAAATGATTTTTTTTCTTTTTAAAGTATTTTATTTATTTATTTCCATGAACGAGAAAGAGAGAGATAGAATATGAGTAAGTGTGCCAGGGCCTCTAGCCATTGCAAATAAACTCCAGATGCATGTGGGACTTTGTGCATCTGGCTTTTCATGGGTAACAGGGAATCAGACCCTGGTTGTTAGGCATTGTGGGCAATTACCTAAACTGCTGAGCAATCTCTCCACCTCCAGTTCTTGGCCTAAGCAGCTACCCACCTACGCTAGAAGCTTGTAGTGGTTTGAAGGTAAAAATGTCTCCCATAACCTCATGTGTTTATGATTAAGCCTCATACTTGAGCCCCAGTTGGTGGAGCTGTTGGTGAACAGCTTTCCTGGAGTTTCCTGGAGGACTTGTGTCACTGGGGGCGGCCTTGGGATGCTATAGTCCAGTCCTGTTAGGGAAATGATATTTTGGGTGATTTTTTTCACCAATAACTATTAGTAAAATATGTGTAGAATTATATTGTTTACCATCATAGACTTACTTTGGTTAGACCCATTCCTCACCAAGAGTTGTAAAAATCAATCCTTAACATAAGTCTTATCTTCTTTCTCATGTATCTTTAAAGTATATATTTTCATGAAAAATGGTTTTATTCTCCTTTAGGCACACATTTATCAAATTATCAAAAGAATCATCTGAAATGAAACGTGTGGAAACACGTAGGGCAGGATTTTTTTGTCTGTCCTTTTTATTTATATAAACCTTGAAATTTAAAGAAGTCCCTAGCTGGTGATTGTTTCCTTCGTAACTATTTGTTTCATTCATTTGACTAAGCCTAACCACTGGAAGCCACATGGTCTATGTAGAAAGGGTAACTCTAACCTCCCTTCTTCTGAGGAAATTCTAGCTGGGTCTTCTTAACTGCTGGCCCACGCCCATCTTAGTTATCCGCCTCACCATCCGAAGCTCCTGACCAAGATGATCCTGCAGTGCCGCATTCTTGCATCACACTGCAATGACAGTGAGGCTGTTCTCGGTGTCCCACAGTTATACGGGCTGCAGATCTGGTCATTCTTGAGTAGAAGCTTCACTGGGAATGTGTCTTGAGTCACTGAGCTTTCTACTAGCAACTGGACTTTTATGCTCCTCTGGTACTATGATGGGGTTTTCTTTGTGCTCCTGGATCTGCAGCAGGAAGGGTTATGCGTGGAAAGCATGCACCCATCTGTCACTCTGTGGTTTCCTTCCCCACCCTTTAAGCCATTTCCACTAGGTTTCTGTAAATATGATAGCCTCAAAATCTGCCAGACTGATGATGCACACCTAGATCTTAGCTACCCAAAAGGCTGAGGCAAGAAGATCACAAGTTCAAGGTCAGCTTGTGTAGTGCAGTGAATTCAAGGTTAGATTGAGCAACTGAGAGACACTGTCTCAAAATAAAAGATGAAAAGATAGTTGAGAATGTAGCTTGGTGGTGGAATCCTTGCCTAGCATGTGGGAGGTTCTAGGTTCCCCAGCAGACTAAATAAATAATGAATAAATAAAGTGGCTAAATTCAATATTCAAGGAGACAAAGTGACAGAGAATCAAAGAGACCAGCACAAGAAGACTGGGTACTACGTTGAATTATTCCTGGTGAACAAGTATCAACATATCAAGGCTAATTTGGAAATTATAGTCAGAGTATCTGATCTCTTTCCTTAGATCACATTCAGTCAGGACCGTGAGGAAAGAGACTGTTCACTAGACAGAGGCTGGGGAGAACTGCAAAGAGTAGGGGAAGGCGCTCTGGGGAAAGAAGTGGCTGGACTCAGTTTATCAGTGAGCAATACATCTGGGGCTTGGCTGCTCTGAGAGAATATGAACCAGCTGAATCCTCCTACCCTGGCCTCTCTCTCTCTCTCTCTCTCTCTCTCTCTCTCTCTCTCTCTCTCTCTCTCTCTCTCTCTC
>PVHP010007365.1:0-11546 GCA_004024765.1 Zapus hudsonius | reverse complement strand
TCCTTGGAAACAGGGGAATGTGTGGCTTTGTATGGACCAAACATTCAAATAGTCAAGAAGTCTTTAATTAAATGGTGTAAGTAATCATAAGATAATAGAGAAAAGAACATTTTAGAACAAGTCTCATATACATTTCATATCACTGACGCACACACATGCCTGCTTATACAGATTATAATTCAATGCTACTTTCTCTTCCACCAAAGGCTATGCTGATATATAGGGTGATAGTCACTTACATGTTTAATAAATGTCCTTAGTTACTGTGACCTAATGTGGAATTAATGATAATCTGACAGTTTGCTAAGAATGTAAGCCCACAATTTGCTTTTAATTTAGATGTCTTCCAAACCAAACAGGATTTCAGAATACGATGGATTGGAAATTCCGTATTTCAAAAGGAAAAAGTGAAGAGAAAGAACATTCATCAAATTGCTTTTCTTCCATCTAACCAATGCACATGTATTAAGTATAGTTTGCAACATGACTGAGCTCAGGTAAAACAAATAATTGCTGGTTTGATCGTTCACACCTGTAACCTCAACACTTGTGAAGCTGAAACAAGAGAATTGGAGTGTCCATGAAGCCATCCTGGACTACAGTAAGACCCTATCTCCAAAGTTCACAAACTCCAAGTCCACCCCCCAAAAAAAATCACAAAGTATTTATTCATTAAGTTTGCTTCCAGTAGATCTTTTCTGTTACATAGAAACTACTTAATCTAATTAGTTAAAGGAAGGAATATTCTAAATTTAAGTTAGTAAAATTACAGGAAACACATTTGATGCTTTCTATTAAGAAGACATATTTCTTATAGGTTTTATTTAGAATAAACAATTTTTAAATGCTGTTTCAACTGAAATCAGGACAGGTTGTCAACTGAAATCAGGACAGAAATCAAGTCACAGAACTAGAGAACGTATTGCTCAATCCTTATATGACCTGAGTCTGCTTCTCTGGGGACCAGATTCTGAAGCTTAAACTGTATACTTTTAAGCCTCTTATGTCTGTCCAATCACCATAATAACCATTATTATGGTTATATATGGTTATAATAACCTCTCATGGCCTTGAGGACTGAAGGAAAGAACACAAATCCAGCCTCTGTCACGTGCTGTGATGGTTTCATCCAGCTGTCCCCACAAATGTCTCTCTTCTGAATGCTTGATTACCAGCTCATGACAGTTTGGAACCTTGTTGGAGGTGTGTTGTTGGGGGCAGGTTTGGCGGCATTACAACCAGCTTCCCCTTGTCAGTGTTGGCATACTCTCCTGTTTCTGTTGTCCACCTGATGTTGGCCAGGAGGTGATAGCCACCCTCTGCTCATGTCATCATGGAGCTTACCCTCAAGTCTATAAGCCAAAATAAACCTATTCCTCCCATCAGCTACTTTGGGTTGGGTATTTTTGTGCAGCATCCAGAAAGCTGACTATGACACACGGCTTAATGCAAGCCAGCATGTGAGCCAAGAAAATAGGAGTGCTACTTGTGGGATATCAACCCAATTCCTTGTCTTCATCGGGAGATTAATGCATAAACACATGACTCCGGAAAGGTTAGGAAGTGAGAGATGGAGAGAGTAGAGAAGATGCAAGTAGAAGTAAGATGGTCACAGAGGGATTCAGATGAGGTGACACCTAGTCCAGGTGCAGGAGGGACAGAGGCCCACATCCAAAGAGAGATCAGAAGAACCCAGGTTGGATACCTCCTTGGCCTGCTGCAGGGATGGGCTTATCGGCAGCTCTGCCTTAGTGTTCAGTGTATTGTTTATAAATAGAACAGATCAGTGATATAAAATATAAGACTTACCACTAACAATAAATTAGTAAAAAAGGAATATGCAGAAAAACCTAACTTTTCCTAATTGGTCTTCAAGTAAGAAATATAAAGCTAGAGAACTTGGAGGCAATAACATAAACTTCTTCTAATTCACAACAGTTAAAAGAAGCTATGTTTATATTTCTTTGAATCTGAGACATTAGGTACTTTAAAAATAATCAACATTAAAATGTAATTCTAAAGTTAATGCTAGACCTGTAATCTGGTAGAATAAAATACCTTTCAGGTGTAAATAATCTTTTCATTACTACTTAAAAGGTCATTTTTGCAAGAGCATAAAACATGAGCAGAAAAGAAAACATTGTAGCAGCTCTTAATACATGACAAGTTAATAAGTTAAGGGCAATTCTCAGTTAACCTCACCTAGAATTCTAAAGTAATAATAACTTCCTTCTGTGACCCTAGCTGGCTCCAATTAACTTTCGTGTAGCTATGGTTACAATTTAAATAATACTTCAGTTTTCTCACCTGCCCTTTCAACTCAGGGAGCCACTCTATCCATCAGCTCCTCTGAGAGAGCGTATCAGCAATAAAGAGAGACCTCCATATCAAGCTCCCTTGACTATGGATGAAATGAGTCATCAACCTGAGCTCTGCACTTACATGAAGAGATATCTCCTTCCTATTTTTGTTTGCTTATTTTCTTCTTCCAGTTAAAGATGTTTTTCCTGTTTTAACAGCTCATAACGTTTTATCTTGAGAAAAATCATGAGTTGTTTTCATAGACCTAAATCAAGTGAGTATAATTTCCAATGGAATATGGAATCATTTGTATAATTACTCAGCTATGACAACATTCATCTGCTTGGTAACAGGAGGGAAAGGTAAGGTCCTTAATGCTCCATGCTAATTAGCTAATGAAAACATTGGCTAACCACACCAGCTTCCAGATGCCAGGGTCACTTCTGACTCACTTTGATTTATCAAACACTTCCGTCAGATGTTCCTCCAGGAGTGAGGGCTGGATAATTACTTAAGAGTTAGAGACCCTTCAAACAGCTAGGATCCTTGATTCAGTGATCTGAAACATTATTTTGCTCGTGGCAGAGGCAGTGTTCCGAGAGCGGGCACTTCACCATGTCTGACTGAAGGTTGGCGTTGGAATAGATGGTTGGCACCAACATGAGGCTCCATGAATGGCGGGGAATGAATTAGGGAAACCTGATTCTCTCTTGGATCCTATTCACTATGATGGCAAACATTCTTGGGGTCTTCCTGTAGGGAATACACACATAGCTGGGAAGTCTCCTTACACTCTTGAGTAGAGTTTGAAGCATGAAGCTATTCTTTCCTGTATGTGTAACCACCCAGAATCATTCTTTGGTAGAGATATTTTCAGAAGAGCCATTTTAAAGATGCTTTCCCCAGCCCTCCTCAGCTGGTGAGTCATGGGCACTGGGAGCAAGTAGAGAGATGATACAAGAGAGAATGCGACGTCCCCAGCCTTGCAAAAGTGGCCAGCTTAACTAGCCTGAGGAGCTTTCGCTAAGAGAAGTGCATTTTTCTGTGAGACACCAGCCAAGAGTGGGTCATGACTCATGAGGCCCACTCCTCTGCTCCTCACCCACAGGGTGCTGATGACTCACTCTGGCTGAGAAGAAATCTGGAATGGTCAGCGTGTTCCATGTGAATAGCTGTGCTGTCCAGTCCAGTGTCCCCTGAGCATGTACAGTGTGGCTGGACTGATAGGAGATAGGCTAGAAGCATGAGCTGCACACTGGATTTTTATGTCATCAAGTGGGCAAAAATGAGGACGCTAAATAACTTATCATTATCTTTACATTGACCTATGGGAAGGTAACACTTTGGTTAAATAAATTGCTGTTATAAGAAATTCACCTGTTCCCTTTGGAATCTGGTGGATACATATTTTTGAAATTGCATCCTAACTTGCATTGGTTTTGGCTAGGGACAATGTTGGATGCTCACCAGTGATGCATATGAATGGTCCACCCTCCTGTGCAAGCACCTGAAACCGTGCTGCATGCGACTCTTCTGACTGGCTTTCCTGCCTTCCCGCAGGGATGGTAAGGAAGGTGGGAGCACAGAGGGGACTGGTGAGTGTGACCACGTGGCATGACTTCACCATGTATCCGTTGTCGGCTACAAACCATACCGTTCAGCATGTCCTTCTTACTGTTTCTGGATAAGTGGGTTGTAAACACCCTTGTCTCCTACGAGGAGGGAGAGGATGAGAAGCAAGAGTACAACTGTCCAGCACTCTCAGAGTGCTAACCAGACCTTGGAACCAGCCTTAGGAGGGTGCTCTGTGTGCCCCCTGCTCCACCTTCAGAGAGAGCTTGGGTTTTCTGCTGTGACACACAGTCCTTCACCATGACAGTCAGCTCGTTCATACCAGTGTGACCACACACAGGTGACCCTCAAGATGAAGATGGTCCCTAGTGAAGGAGGGATAGGACTGTCATTAGGTCCACACCTCTCACATTCAAGTTACTTCATACTGCCCACCCCCACATTAGCTCTATGTAATTCTGCCCCAACTGCTGGTGGTCTTGGGGGACGGAGTGCTTAAGTGTGGAGGAGGAGGAATGCTGACTGAGGAGAGACTCCATTTGTATAGGAAAGGTTATCAGTCATGCTTGGGTAGGAGATTTTCGTCACACACACTCCTGTAGGTGAACTTCACCTTTGATGCTCTAAGTAAGCCATAAAAACTCACTGGATTGCCAAACTAGACATGGGCTCATTACTTTGGTCTCTCATCGAGGGTAAATAGACTTGATTTTCAGGCCCACCTTGAATTTGCAATACTTTCACTTAGTGAGAGAATCCTCTCTGGAAAGCAGCTTCAACCAGCATCCAGGGTCTTAATATTAGCTATGCTTCCTGGCCACCTGGCCCTCACAGGTGAGATGATTCTCTGAATTAATTGCATAACTTCATCCCTGTGATGGTTAAATTTTGTTGTCAATGTGACCTGTTTGTAATCTTGAGTGTTGTGAGCAGATTTCTTCCAAGTTGATGAGAGAAAGGAGGGCTCAGGGGATTCAGGTAGTCATGTTAGCTAGAAACAAGCATTCCTTCTTGGGAGGGCAGTACAGGAAGAAAATTTCAGAGACCTTGGAAGTCAACAAGCCTAAAAAAGGGTTGCAAGACTGTGCCTGAAGGCTATATAAGGGGAAGGAATCTCTTCTGCTTCCTGGCTGCTGGTGCTTGTCCTGCTTTGGGTATGCATCCATCCTGCTCACCGATCCCTTTGTTGGCACTGGAATGAAGTTTCCTCAGACTTCTAGCCTTGACTGAAGACCAGAAGCTCCCCAGGAAGTCTTCAGGCCTTAAGTGCTGGGTTGGGACTACTGAGGCCTCCAGCCACTTGGACTGAGCAGCTACAGTTTCCTTGACTCTCGGGCTTGCAGACTTCTGTTGTGGGACTGCCATGAGCTAATCCAATAAACCTCCTTTGTACTATAATTCATTCTATCAGTTTTGTTCCTCTAGAGAGCACTAGCTGATATACTCCCATCCTCCCAGCTGACCATACAGAGCCGGGTGCATAGACATTCATTGTTGCCATAGAATATGGCAGGCACATTGGGAAAGGTTATGAATGGAGCTTCAAGAACTTGAGGAGACACCCGGAAAAACCCTAATGGCTTTGAACAGGCCCTGGTCCAAATCAGCACTTGAAGGACTCCATAGCTGAGGGCTCAGATGCAGGGATGGGGTGGGGGAATGGTTTGTGTGACTGGACACATGCTTCTGTAAGGTCAAAAACTTATAGAAAGCAGGTCTCTGTTATGTGTGTGTATGTATAATTTGAAGCACAGACTTGCTCTGTAACCCAGGCTGAACTTGGGATCTTCCTTCCTGGTCCTCTCAAGTGCTGAGATTAAAGTGAATTCTGGGATTAAAGGTTTACACCACCAAGTCTAGTTTAGGAAGCTGAACTTTAGTTGACAAACTTGGACAAATGTCTAGGCTGCAGGGTGAAGATTCTATTGAAACTTTTTGCTGCATGTAGTACAATGATGTGTGTGTGTGTGAGTGAGTGAGAGAGAGAGAGAGAGAGAGAGAGAGAGAGAGAGAGAGAGAGAGAGCGATGTTGGAACACCTTGCCCCTCCGGATGGCAAAAAGTGCTTACCATCTGGTGGAAAGGTTGCTGAAGTCCCAGAGAGCCAGAGAATGGTCAGGGGATTGGGGATTGGGGAGTGTCTGAAGTCATTACTCTGAGAGCAGGCAGCGG
Organism: Zapus hudsonius; assembly: GCA_004024765.1. Classification (NCBI taxonomy): domain Eukaryota; kingdom Metazoa; phylum Chordata; class Mammalia; order Rodentia; family Dipodidae; genus Zapus; species Zapus hudsonius. The sequence continues at coordinate 5,502 of PVHP010007365.1, read as the reverse complement.
GAGACTGTGGCGAAGTAACAGGTACACAGTTATAATTAGAAGGTCTGCTGTTTTACTGCATGGTATGACGACAGCAGATAACTATCATGTACTGTTTATTTTAAAAGTGACAAGAATGAGTGTGGCAGCTCATGTCTTTAATCCTACATTGAGGAATTTGTCCCCGTGAACCTGAAGAGCATGTTCCTCTGACCCAGGGTGGCCGGGTCCTCTTTCTCCAGATAAAGCGCACACTCAAACCCCATGGTGTCTTCAGGAGAACATCTGGACCCCAGGAAGAGGAGCTGGGCCACACCTGCTGATCCCCTTACCTCTGCAGATGGGCCTGTGGTCACTCCATGCGGCAAGGGTCTCAGTGACTCTCTGGCACGTGATGGCCTTGGATCCCTGAAGCACATAATTGTCCTCACAGGAGAACTGAACATTCGCACCAACCCTAGGCAGTCACAAAACAAAACAGCAGTCTGCATTACCTATAGACATCTTTGTAATTTCTGTTTATTTTTAAACTTTTTATTGACCATTTTCATTCAGATATATATTTTGATCATAACCCCCTCCCATTACCTTCTTTTTTTCCCCTCCTCTGTCCTCTTTCCCCTGAAGTTTTTTTTTTCTGAGGTAGGTTCTTGCTCTAGCCCAGGCTGACCTGGAATTCACTGTGTAATCTCAGGGTGGCTGTGAACTCACAGTGATCCTCCTTCCTCTGCCCCCTGAGAGCTGGAACTAAAGGAGTGTGCCACCTCGCCTGGCCTTTTGTTTCTTTTTAACTAGTTCCTCTTCTGTTTTGATGTCTTTTTTTAAAACCAGTATCCATGATGGAATTTTGTTTTAATTTTTCAATTTTCATTTGTTTGTAAGAGAGAAAGAGAGAAAAAACATCCAAAAAGAGAGTGAGTATGGGCACACCATGGACTCCTGCCACTGAACTCCAGGTGCATGCATCGCTTTGTGCATCTGGCTTTACACAGACACTAGGGAATTGAACTCAGGCCATCAGGCTTTGCAAGACAGAGCCTTTAACTGCTCAGCCATGTCTCCTGCCTTATAATGGAATACTGATGGTACCAGTTTTATGCCGATAAGTGCAGCTGTGTGAGCTCCTGAATGCACTAGAAAGGAATCACAGCCAGTCAAAAGTCGAGAATACGTGACTGTGGCGTGCTCGTGCTAAATGAAGCATCTCCATCATGTGACCCAAGTTCAAGCAACACTGCCAAAATGGGCAGGAAGAACCTAAGACAGAGAGGAGCACTCTTCAGACATGACGTGGTTGCTGTCTTCCTGACCTCACAGAAATGCTCTTAAAGAAGAGATTTACAGAGCGGCTCCACAGTGTGTGTTGGTCAGAGCACTAGTATGGATGCAGCAATTTATAGGAGATTGGGGTTTGGGCTTTGTTATTTTTCTTTCTTTTTTTTTTGAGTGACGGGGTCTCATGTAGTAGCCCAGGCTGGTCTTAAACTTGCTTTGAAACTGGGGATGACTTTAAATTATCTACAATAGGTTTTGCATGGAGGTCACTTTTTGAATCTCACGTCACCTTGAAAACAAGGGACACAGTAAACATGACCTAATAGAGTAGTAATTTTGTTTACACAATAGTACATGTGTGAATGAATTTTGCATCACAAAATCCACAAATTTGGGCATCATTCCACATGAATGAAGCAAGGATTGAAAGAGTCCAAGTTATGAAAATCTATCTACAAAGGATGCCTGTTCCAGCCACAGACATCAGTCATATACAGGGGAAGGCCAGTGATATTATACTTGAGAAATGCATCTTACAGGGAAAGAATTGCTTATTTTCAGAGCCAGCAATCCACCCACCCAGTCTAGAGTGAAATGAAAAGATGCTTCAGCTCCAAAGTTACATCTGCAAACAGGATGCCTTAAACCTGTAAACAGCAATGGAACTGGTCAGGAAATAACACTTGCACGGGCACTCAGGAGGCGTGAGAGACATCCCTCAGGTCTGGACACACCTATCACCTCTTCCTAACCTCCTGTTCATGCGCAGCATTAAATAAGCATTTGGGGCATTTCAATACCTGATCCTAAGGCTGCTGTGCAAATGCATGTGTATTCTGTTCCACAGGCCCTGGGGAAATGTTGAAGAAATAGGTATGAATGGGAGGGTCTGGGGCAGGGGGAGAATGTATGGTCCTCCATGTAGATGAATGACGTCAATAATTAATAAAAGATAAAGGAAAAATAACAGGTGTCTTTTCCTTCTGGCTTAAATGAATGCATCATGGATGGTATCAGAGTCACTATCACTCAGGCAGGAACACTTGATTGGCTCACGTCTCTTGATATTCTTTCTGTGGTTATTGGGTGTACAAAAATTTAAATGTGGGAGAATATTATTCCTGATGTCTCTGTGTACATATAAAGAATTAGACAAACAGAAAAAATACTACTAAAATTGGATCAAATGGTACCTGATTGTGAATTACTTTTTCAGAGATAATTTTAATCTAACAAAAGAAAGTAAATGGAATGATATGGAAATAAAAGTTGCTATTCTTTTAAAATAAAACAATCTGAAACAAAACAAAAATATTAAATCATAATTAATCTAATTTAGAAAAATTGGGGTTAAGTAAAATTAAATACAATTTTTTCTAAGAGGATTTCCCAGCTTAATAAAATTTATGTTGTAAAAACTGTTTACCTGTTTAAAACAATATAGAGAATACAGAATTTTCCAAGATTCCAAGTCTAAGAAGCCAATTTTGTATCAATAAAAAAGCAACTAGACTTCTACAGTAAAAATTTGGAAAAAAACTCAGATACAATATCTATTATTTTATTGGTAAAATATGTGAAAAATGAAATACAATTCTCTGATAGCATTTCATTATTAGTTAACTAAAGGCAGGTATAATTTGTAGATATCCCCCCATACTCTATGCTCAACCATGTTTATATAAAGTACTGAACCACAGCAAACAATAATTTGAATATTTTTCATTATTCTTTCAGAAAATTTGCATTATAAATCTACTCTGTCCCACACTAGATGTCTCAACCACAGAAATGAATTAGGCAGCCGAAGCCTCTATCTCACAGTGCCATGAAGAGAGTATAATGGTTAAGCAAGAAAAATCAAAGTAATAGTAAGCACAAGAGACCTCAAAAAGTGTCATATAAGCTGAGAAGGAAATAAAACAATGTGACTCATATTGGACAAAGGGGAGCTGGGGTTTAGGACTAGGCCAAAATATTTTATGGTCCTCTGAATCTGAGATGCTAATTCTAGTATATGACTTCCAGGGTCGACATCAGAAGGGAGGAAAGCGGGATCCATGATTCTCCTACCAATCAACAACTGCAGATGATTTTTCATTATCGTGGCATAAATTCTGCTCCCACCAAACCTGCATCTCTTTCATGCATGCTTTTCCTCACATCTGCTCAAGATTTATGTATTCTCAATGAACTGTATTCTGTTCCATTAAAATAACAACCACAACAATCGAGGACATAAAACCCCCAAAGCTCAGAAAACAACATGAGGTTGGATCAAACCGAAAACCTTCATCACAGAAAACGAAGTATCAGGAGAGTGGAGACAGCCAGTGGAACATGAGAAAACAGCTGAGAATCTGATGCTTGAGGAGGAAGTAATATCTGAACTATACAAGGAAGAGCTGGACACCTCAAAAGGGAGACAAATGACTCACTTAAAATGGGCAAAAAGACATACCGGCGGCCCATGGAAAAGTGCTCACCATCACTAATCTTCAAGAAAATCCATATCAGAAACACAGAGAGAGATCACATCATGCCATAGAATGGCTGTTACCAAAAAAGAAAGGAGGCAAGCATTGATGAGGGTGCAGAAATAAGAGAAACCCTGTACACTGTTGCCTGGGATAGAACTTAGTATGAGCCACTCTCAAAAATGGTATGGAAAAAAACAAGGGTCAGGGTTTTCAGCAGGGATCCAGGTCGTGGACATAAGCTGCAGTCACACTCTGAGCCGCAGATACCTCCAAGCACATGATTCTCACCAGTGGAAGCTTCCATCGAGGACCGTGCTCGCCAGAGGCAGTGAGTTGTCACGAACCGGCAAGCCCGGCCAGAGCAGCCTCAGCCTGCCGGCTGACAGAGGGTTTTCCTCAGCCTCTGCCGGCTTCCCTTGGGTTCCCTCCCTCTGCCTGTTCCGCGCGTCTATCCTGTCCCTCCCAGGCCCTTGAGTGTCTCTCATATTCAACTCTTTTTTTCTTTTTTTCTCTTTTTTCTTCTTTTCTTTTTCGCTTGTTCCTAGGTAACCCCTCCCCCATCCTCCTGGTCTCCAGCGTATGTCCCGCCCTTCCAGGTCCTTACTAATTCATATCCTTGCTTAATCTTTGCTTTTGTTTTTGTTTTTGACCTGCTGACCGGGACCTGGGATCATACTGGCCCCTCTCCCTAGGCCTTCAGGTCCCCAGCCTGTCTGCCCCACCCCTCCAGGCCCTTGCTAATCTATATTCTTGCTTACTCTTTTTTGTTTGTTTTGTTTTGTTTTGTTTTGTTTTGTTTTGTTTTTGGCCTGCCAAACGGGACTCGGGCTCTTACGTAGCCCCTCCCACTGGGATCCAGATCTCCAGCTCATCTGTCCCACCCCTCCACACCCTTGCTAATCCATTTCCTTGCTTACTTTTTTAATTTGTTTATTTGTTTTGACCTGGGCTCTTACAGAGCCCCTCCCCCCTGGCCTCCACATCTCCAGCACACCTGCCAAGCCCCTCCCTTCAGGTTTTTGCCAGTCTTTTTTCTTGTTTACTCCTTTATCTCACTTTATTATTTCCCTCTTTTTTCTCTTCCCTTTTCTTTCCTCTGTGGTAATTTCTCCCCACGGAACCCTGAGGCTTCCTTGAGACTTACCCGTGTGGTTTTCCCCGCCTGTCTACCCCCACAGTTTCCCCAACCCCGGCTCCCCATGGTACCCCAACCCACTGATTCTGTGTAATCAGTGCTGGTCCCTGAGGTATCCTCAAGCTCCAGGTCCTGTGGTTTCCCCACGTGCCCACCAGCTCCTGTGGTTTGCCCGCAACCTGGTTCCCACGGTTTCCCCATGTGATAAATAGTCCTTGGGCGGCAGTGACAGGCAGCTGACACCCTACCCCATCGTACCTTACCCCTAAGGGGCCCCGTACCCCCTAGCAGGCTACATAGGACCTGGCACTCCACCCTCTGCCTACTTAGACCCCCACAGCCCCACACCCTCCTCCAACAGGGTACCCCCAGTATCACCATCAAAGTCCAGCCAGTGATCTGAGGGCACACACACTCACAGATTAAACAAGTGGGTGCTCAACCCTACCTGTGGAGTCCAGTGTACTCCCAGAACACACTAGCAAAGTGAAATCAGATCAAAGGCATCCCACCAATCAACTCAACTGGAATCGAAATGGGCAGACCTCAACGCAAGAATATATCACCAACTGAGGAAACCATGCCAAATGGCAACAACGATGCCACCAAAGAGAGTGAGCAGAGTCAGGCCCA
>PVHP010007364.1:0-56323 GCA_004024765.1 Zapus hudsonius | reverse complement strand
TAAACATGGAGGCCCAGACTTCTCTAACAGAAAGATGCACCAATTTCAATTTGCAAAAAGCCACTCAGGTGTGAAATGCACCTTTCCTCCAGAAGCACTTCTGTCTCGGTGCAGAGCTGGCTGAGTTTCACAATCCCTGCCTCATCTCCAGTAAAACAATAAAACGCTCACATGTTCTCTTGCTAAATTTTATTCGGCCATGACTACATTAATTGTGAAGCTTCAGCGACTTTATTTCCATTTTGAGTATTTTCTTAAATTATCAGCTCAGGTGTTTTCATTTGGCGGATTCTTATTAGTCATACACTTAACCATAAATCTCTGCAGTGCTACTTTCAGAAAGAAAATGGCATGAATATTTCACATATTTACTCAGCAGCCAGTTGACAGGTCTGGTAATTTCATCGGTATTTACAGTATATTCTTCTGCAAGAGGCAAAATAAATTTGTTTTCCCTATTCAGTATAATTTAGTTTTATAAGAATGCAGTCTGAAGAAATATCACAGAAAAGTTTATGGCAAAAAGTACAAAAGAAAATAAACCTTTCCTCACTTAGGTATATTAAATCTCATACACCAAAGCAAAGAACATATAAAAGCTGACACCTCAGGAAGAGGGTGAAAAGTAAAATATTTACAAAATAATCCCAAATTGTTGGTGAATAAGGGGAAAACACTCAATTTATTGTAGCTTTCTATTATCTGATGGCATATGGTGCTACAATCAAATAATCTTGCAAATCAAGAATGCTAGATTTAGATAGCAGGACTAACATTCTCTCTCTCTCTCTCTCTCTCTCTCTCTCTCTCTCTCTCTCTTTCTCTGAAAACTCCATGACTTTAACAGAATTAAATGTTATTGAAAGAAACTGAAGTTTAAAGTAATTGTTGAGCACCACATATTGACTGACACATAGTGGGGTCAATAAACTATGAATATATAAATATTTCACCTTTAACCTTTTCTGACTTCATTTTACCTTTACGTAATAGAAAAGTCATTTCAGTACCTATCCATGCAATAATGGTTGAAGCAATTTATAGAGAATAACTATAAACAAATAAGTATCCATTTATGTTTAATGTTACCTCTAATAATTTTCTCTAAGAGTTCTCCAGTTACTTACTTCTATTAATTTGAGTCTTGAATGTGAAGTTTTATATATACACTTTTGCAATCCTTCATAATTATATATGTACTTATATATGCAATATGCATAGACTCCCACACATAAGAACATAGATAATCACTATGCTCACAAACACATATATGCATACATATATGTATATATGCAAAAGACTTTCTTCATAGTCATATGAAACATTTACAAAACATATTAAGAGCTAAACACAAAATAACTAAATAGGCTTCTGTCACTCATGTTTCCCCAACAAAATCAGAATGGTACCTATGTGAACCATGTAGATAAAATTGCATGGACCATAGAGAATGAATATAGCACATGATGCTATTCATACAAAACAAAACACTGTGTCACTTCCCTAATGCCTCTTGAAACACACAAATAACATTAAGTTGATTCATACTTCTTTGCACATATGCTGACTTTAAATATTATGGTCATCTTTTGTTTATAAGAAGTTTTATATTTCAGCTACTGGAAAAAATCTGTTCAGATCCAACGAAATGCAACACATATGAAGATTTTTGAAATTTTAAGGATTTGATGTGATGATCATTTTAGTTCCTCTGCTCACACCAAAGATGGGTGGGGGAGGGGGATTTTATCATGGAAAAGAAGCATTAACATTGATAATAATGTGTGTGAGGGACAGATTCTGGTGAGTTAGTTTCCAGTAATATAACATTATAAAAATGGACTTGTTTCACTTATTTTCTATACATGGGTTACAAGTAAAAGCTATGAGTATATAATTCTAGTCACTATCAACATTTCATGAGTTCTGATTCTCAATGTAGCTATATGTTTAAATAAAAATTAAAAAAATAACAGAGGTAAAGGAAATGTGAAAAAAAGGGCATTTGGCTGTGAATTTCCCAAGGACTTATTTGAATGGGAAGGCTGCACATTAACGGGTAAAATGTGAGAAATTAGGGGTGGATCTCAAGCGACAGAATGATTTAAGAGTACACTAAGCTGCTTTAAAGCTTCACACACTGAATCATGGCAGAGTGCAGGAGCTGTGAATTTCAAGCAAATTAGTCTAGGGTCAAGTGAAGGAAAATCTGGCATAAAAGCACACATAACAAGCAAACTTCTCTTATATGATTAAAAATAAAATTACCATAGAATTTAAATTCCGATATGGTCTTACTGAAAGACATTAAAAACTATTAAGCTTATTCTATTGTATCAATAGAACACAGAATTTGTATCTAGTCCTTTGCCAGTGGTAAAGTTAAGGGATATTTCTATGTGAGTTATGCTCACAAATGCTAGCTCTGGCCCATAGGTCAGGATCATGGAACATAGCTACACGTCTTCTGTCTTTAAATTCTAAAGAGTAAGCAAAATCCTGGGATCTTACCAACCTTCCTTTTCTTTTCCATTTCCTTTCTTACCTGCCTTTCTCCTCCCTACGAGATAACTGAAAGCAGGAAACCAGAGAAGATCCCTGTTGTCTACATGCTGTCCCAGAACCAAATTCCTTCTCTTTGGTTTCGAGACTTATTTTTGCATTTTCTTATGTTGGGGGCAGGGGTAGTTTTCTTTTATTTTCAAATGGTCCCCAATTTGTTTCATCTCACATTTGGTGGTCATTTCCCCTTAACTTAAGTGAAACAAAATTGAAGTACACGAAACTGTGTGAGGATTTGTGGGAGGAGAGTGGGAAAATGTGTGTGTGTGTGTTTGTGCATGTTTGTGTGTTTGTGTTTGTGTGTGTGTGTTTGTGTTTGTGTGTATGTGTGAAATGGGTAAATGTGACACATATTTACACCTATGATATAATCACATGGTGGTGTTTTGTTAACAAGTTCATCAACTCATTGTGGGATTCATCACCACAGCACTGTTATGTTTTCTCCAATATTAACGCTCAATTCACCATCTTGTCTACCTTAGCCAATTGTCCGGAAAAACTCTCAAATTCTCCACTGTTCAGGTCTTAGTCACTGGGAGAACTATACTCAAAATGGTATGTAAAATAAACTGAGAAGCTGAAGTCACATGTTATTAGTGCAATCATAGCAATACTACATGTCCTTTTCAATAACAGAGATGGATTGAAATTTACTTAGTAAGTTTTTATATAAAGGTACTTAAGAGTTAAAGGCTTTTTCTGCTTAGGAATACTTCAAAAGTAATTCCAAAAAATTTAAGGAGAAGTCTTTCACATTAGGAGTTGGAATAATTAATTTTGGGTTTTGTTGTAAGGAATTCACTATGCTTTCAAAATGTCAACTCTGCTTTCCAAAAATATTGCTATACATTATGATTAAGAATTATAAGTGCATATGACTAGTGTGTCTATTATCAAGGTCACTTTCAAATGATGGTTCCCTGATTTTCTTTACTGGGTTTAATATCTGTCGTAATCAGCCTCATGCCGCTGGAATGAATCTTCAAACCAGGCACAGTTTAAGGGAGGAAACGAAAGTCACAGATCCAGAAGAAGTCCCATAAAAGTGAAAGAGACTGGTCCTCTTTCACAGGTCTAAGCAGAGAGAAAAACCCATCACCGACACCACACACACAAAATAGCAAACAGGCAGTTGGGACAAAGAGAATTTTTTCTCTTTTATATAGGCTTAGGGTGGGGGTCTCATAACCCTTCCCCAGACTTAATGGCTTCCTGAGTCTCTGGACTTTCCTTCCTGCACTGCCCACACAGGAAAGGATGTTTACTTCTACCTCCTTTGAGCTTCTTTACATCCTGCCCCCTACTGAGAGGCTGTCCTCCTGTAAACATCCTCAGAGACCCACCCAAGATTAAGTGAAAGGTCAAGTTGACATTAAAACTTAACCATCACAATATCTAAGCCAACCACTGTTTCAAATGCGTTAACCAAACTCACACCAACCTTTCCTCAGTGTCTTTCTACAACTTTATGAATTTTTAAGATAATAGTGATACATAGAATAGTTACCAATTATTAAATCCTTATAATATTCCAAAATGTTGCTCTGTATTACTTCCCTTCAACAGACCAAATGACTGAATTTATTTTTCCTGTCTTGCAAACAAGAAACACAGGCGCATGAATATTGGAAGTCTTGCTTGGTTTGTGTGTGTTCACAAGCCAAAGTAGAAACCCTGAACCAGTTAGTCTTATTGTTAATCATGCTTCTTGCTCTCCTTCGATTCTTGCTATGTACCTCATTAGCAATTTCTGGGAAAGAAAAATCAATTAACATATAATTAACCTTTTACCACAAAACCATAAAGAAGTCTCTGGATTTTTTTTTTTTTTGTGAGAGTAAATTTGATGAGAAAATTTAAAGACTGCCCACATCAGTTTTGAACCTTGGCATAAAGTCATCTGTTGGAATTTTTCTTGCTCTAGAAACAATGGCATATATATCTATATAGAGTGGAATACAGGCAGACATGCCTCTGATCCCTGCAAGCTTCACATTTAAAGCACACAAGACTCCTGGTCTCATGGACAGTTTAACCTTTGTGTGCACGGGCTAATGGCATGAGGGATGCGGGAAATGTTGCTAGGAACATTCAATAAAATACACTAGGCATATTTGATTCTTTGAAATCAAAAGTATATGTCAAGAGGGATTATATAAATGGGAAAAGGAACCGTAAAACACCTGACCCTTTTCTATAGTAAGCAAATTGTTTTTCATATAAAACTAATACTGAAAATATTCATACTACAATGAATTTATATTTAATTCCTCATACACAAAATAAAAAATAAAAGCCTTTCATAACCCATCAATATGCCATTATGACTAAAAAATGCAAAAAAAGACAACAATATTGAAGTAAAACCAGTTGGAGGAAGGATGGGAAGGGGCTTGGGGACAATAGACAGTGATTGGAGGGGATTTTGATCAAAAAGTTATATACTAAAATTGTATAATAAAAATTGTGATAAAAATATCTTCAGGGATGGGGAGATGGCTCAACAGTTAAGGAGCTAGCCTACAAAAGCCTAAAGACCCAGGATTGATTCCACAGTACCTACATAAAGCCAGATGCACAAAGTGGCACATGCATCAGGAGTTTCTTTGTGGTGGCACACCCATTCTCTCTGTCTCTTCTCTATGTCTGTATATCTCTGCTTGTAAATAAATAAATAATAAGCAAATAAATACTAAATAGCTTCATATTTATGAATGAAGATAAAATTACTTTGTATTAATTTAATATTACAAATTAAACAAAAGCTGTATAAAGGGTATGTTATTCAGTTTATATTTAAAATAGATACTTGGGATAATTGATTTATGAAGATAAAAGTCATATTTTGGCTCAAAGTTTATATATTTGCAGCCCATGACTGATTGGTCTCTTTGTATTTGGACTTACAGTGAGGCAACACAACATGAGAGAGAACATGTAGAAGGGAAAATACATTGTCTATAGCGCAAGTGCAAAAGAAAACAGAGACAGGTCTGGAGCACCCAGATCCCCTTCAAGGATATGCCCATGCCCTCAAAGAAGTAAATACTTATCAACATATCCCAGTCACTAAGGGGTCGAATGCCTACTAAAACTGTCATCTGGAAGACATTTCTAACATACCAGGCTTTGAAGGATGCTTATAGCTAGTCTTCACTATAGCTTAGGAACATCACAAAACAGATATAGGATTGCATATGTCAATTGCTTTTGCAATTCAGTGATAAAAGTCAAAGCCTGTTTCCGCCAGAATTAATGGGAGACAAAAAAAAAAAGATGCATGATGTTCAGACAGGCCATAAAAAGGTGAGAGCTGTAAAAGGAATAAGTATCCTAACATTAGCTTACATTATATTGAAAATAGTTTGAGGGACAAATGCACAAAGACATATCACAAATAAAGAAACTAGAGGAGTCCAACTAGATGTCCAGGGAACAATAGAAATGGGGTAAGTTACTAGACAGAGGAACTTGCCCAAAGCACCCAAAGCACAAAGGAACTGCAGATATGAGATCTCCATTAAAGATATGCTTTTAGGGATGAAGACATCTCAAAGCATACTTGAGGAACACTTTGACAGACCAGTGGTCAAGTAACCTGGCTTTGCTTAACATAAATTTTGATGTAAAACATGATCTGGATTTAATGGTGGACACATATATCAAACTCTATACAAATAAACCAAAGCTTCCCACAAATCATTCAGAAACCACTGAAAATACCTAAGAGATTTTTAAAGTGGGCTTTGTCTTATATTTGATATTTGGAAGAAAAGCTGTAAGGTATAAGGCGTGTATAGCAGGCCTCTTAATCATTAAATACTTTGCTCATAGGCCTCCAGTTGAATACATTAGCCATTGATAATCTTTAAAATAAGAAGAAAAAAAAATCATTACTAATCATCTCTACGAAGACTAACCAGACTCATTGGTTGAAGGTAATGTTAACCATCTTTTGCCTGTTGAGTCTTCCTCACTTGAAATTCTGGAGGATTTGTGGGCAGCCTGGAAGAGAAAAGAAGTCTTAACTTCAAATAAAGATGTCTTATTCTCATGCTAGACTAGCTATTACATGCTGTGAATGTTGTTATAAAACTACAAGTAATCAAAGAGGGAGACCTTACCTCAAAAAAAAACTACCAGTAAACAGAGATAATTTAAATTATCTGTAAATGACGTCTCCCAACTGTCACTCATCCATCCTCATCCAAATTCCGCCTCTATCACCCAATTCCCCACCTTCAAATCTCAAGGGAAGAAAAGGATGTGTCTACCAAATGACTTAGAATGACTGAAAATATAAGCAGTGAACGTATTTTCCATCTATGTATGTGTTTACACTCTGATATGATGCCTCTGAAAACACTTTGTATCTTTTTCTTAAACCCTCTTTAGGTACCTCAGGTGCTATGGCTGCTATTCAGAAGAGTATATGGCAAACTTGTACAAATTCACTGACTGCTGTGGATTATAATCCTCAACAGATCGAGCTGCAGAGCTTCGAAGATTTGCCACCGGAAATATCACATAATGAGAAAGACTCTGCAATTTAAAAGGAAAGATTGAAACAACATTTTATGAATCTTGCATACGTTTTGATGCAAAATCAAACGCTTTGTGGCAATGCTTCTGCCCATATTCAAGACCTCTTTCATTGGTCAACTCCTGAAAATTGTTCTGTTCATATTAAAGATGCTTGGTAAGTTTGAACTTACAGCTAAAGGAACTTCCTACTGTCTGACTCATTATCTTGGAAATACCACTTGTAGAGAAAAATAACCCAAAGTTTCATAATTAGAACATATTGTGTTAAAAGGGAATACATTTATCTATATGCCCATTTCCCATATAGACTGCAAGAGTGTTATGTTGCTAGCTACTTCCTGTGAATTGATACACTCCTTTCTGGAGGAAGGTGGGGGACTGGTCCATGAGACCCAGAAAGCTAATGAAATTATAAGAGTCTGAATACTCAGAAAGTCCATGATTTTCAGGGTCACTCGCCAAGGTTATATATTCAGTAAACAATTGCTGAGGGAGAGACCACTGTCTTTCACGGAGCTGCAAGTTGGGCAGTGAGCTCCAGGGACATAACTCATGAGTAGTTACAAATGTTGACTGTGTTCTTTAGGGATGCAGCTACTGAGAGTCACTCATGCTCCTGAAAGTAACCCCTGTAAATTCACTGATTCATGGAGCTAGACTTGAGTGGAATTGTTTTTATGGTCTCACATTGTTGGTCTATCAGGGATGAATAGACAATTGTTCATATCTCCCCAAGATAAGTCACCAGAAAGGAGACACCCACAGAATTGTTAGTTCTCAAAGGAGTAGCTATGAGATGAGTTCAAACTTATGAAGCATCTTTAATGTGAAAAGCACAGTTTTCAGGAGCTGACCAGGCAATGAAAGAAGTCTTGAGTATGGGCAGAAGCTTTGCCACAAAGCAGACAAATGTTTGACAAAAGTTAGCAAAGTTTGTTAATCCAAATTCCTCAATTACCATCCCAAGGATGATGGGGGTCTAAAGATTTTTTTCAGTGTTTTTATATATGTTTATTATGAATAAGTATATACATTATATGATCAAATCTTGTGAATGTGTCCCTATTTCCCTCCTCTCTGGCCCCTACCCACTGGGGTCCTTCCTTGGTGCACACACTGGATCTGTCCATAGGTTAGGGGTTCTGAACTGCACCAGAGGTAGCCAGTTTTTCTTTTTTTTCTTTCCCCTTTGAGTATTGTTCTCCAGCATGGTGGTACAATTTAAGGAGATTGTCTTTTATCTCTGTAAATCAATGTTCTGCTTTTAGGCAGACCGAGGGAAGGTGCAGGGATCCACTTCATCCCTGCTTCTCCATTGTCTTCTTAAATATCCTTCATAACTGAGGGTGGCAGATTCTATTTTCCTGCGAACTCAGTAATGCAAATTACAATAACTGACAAAGCATTCCATTTTTAATTCTTTATTGTAAAATTTCAATTCATCTACAGAAAGAGAATCAATGATTTCCTGACAACAGACTTCATGCTTAGAAATGAACAAAAGGAAATATCCACTACACTCATAATTTTGAATATAGTGTGAGGATAGGTTGTAATTTAAAAGCTGGCAAAATAAACCATGTGAAGTCAGTAACTGTAACAAGTTCAGGAAGACACATGATAGTGTGCAACATGGGTATTTTCTCCATACAAATTGTGTTGGTTTTGTATATTTAATGCCACCATTTAGCCAGTATTACAGAATGTAAACCCAAACCCTGTGTTACTGTGACAACAAATTACCTGAGATAATCCACACAAAAGAAGGAAGATACATTTTGGCTCCTGGTTTCAGAGGCTTCTATTCATGGTTGGCTGGTGTCACTGCATTTGGGTCTGTTGTAGTACAGGATGTCATGCTGAAAGCCTGCAGGAAGCTGCTTACCTTGTACCTCCCATTTGCAAAGACAAAGAGCCCTATACTCAGTTTCCCCTTTGAGGGCATTTGCCCTGAGATGTGAATTCCTCCCACTAGGCTCCGCTTGTTTAAAGGTAGTCATTAATAGCACTAAGGGTTGGTAATCAAGCTTTTAATGCATAAGCCTTGGCAGTGGTGAAAACCCTTTTGTTCATTACATAAAAATTATTTTTTTAAATTTTGAAATAGGGTTTAATGTTGCCCAGTCTGGCCTCAAGCTCTCATTGTAGTAAAGATAACCTTGAACTTCCTGCCTCCACCTCCCAAGTGCTGGAATCACAGGTGTAAGCCAGCATCCCTGCCTCACATGGAAGTTCTTTATAGGATTATGTTATATGCCTTACATAGACGAATTTTAAACAATGTTTACAAACTATTCTAGTTATCATCCTATAGTGCTATAAATTGATAAGTCAATCCCTCAAATAACTCTTTAAATAAGATTTTTGCAAATTACTCGGCTATATTCCTTACCTTTTCACAAACTACAAGCAAACTCAGCTTCAAAAGATTTTTCACATTTTCAGAAAGAGCAAAATGATTTTATTTCCCATCTTGATGAAGAGTTCACAGGCTGCAAGAACAGAAGAGCTGAGAATAAAGCCCTGCTGTTTTGAAAATTGCGTATGAACCCCAAACAAGGTATTCCATCTGATCTTGTCTGTGGCAGTATTTCCTAAAGCTGTTCATGGTACTTGAGTTCTTTTCCTAACCCTTTCTTTCGCATCGATCTCCAACACCAATCCAACTGCCTTACTGCCTTGCAGCATTACACAACACTGTCGGCATGGGTGGAGGAGTTAATGCGCCCACTGACTTGAGCACAGGGTATCAGACCCTGTCAGTACAAATCCCAAGAATGCTCAGTAAGTACCAATGACACATATGGGGAAATTATGCCCACAAGGATAAAGCACTGATCTCTCTTCAGGTCAATACTTCAGATTTAAGGATGGCAAAGTTGTAGCCCTATTGATCCAACCACTTAGAAGACAAAATGGACAGAAGCTTAGAAACTAGTTGACTTTCTGCAAGCAACTGACCATTTACACACACACACACACACACACACACACACACACACACACACACACACACAATGTCAAACACATGACCTCCAGGTTCCAAAGAATAAGGTTACTTTTTAGTATCACTAGTTTTGGTATCCTAATAAAACTGTACCAGTGGAGGATGGAATATTATCAAGCCTATATATTTCAGAAAGCTTCTCATACTGTTAGTTGCTGGAGGCTTACTAGCTACATCTTACTGGATTTCATAACATTCCAAAGGAAAAGTAATATATTTTTATAAATTTATTAAAATATCATTTTTAGGAGAGGTACCTAACCTAACAGATCACATCAGACTATCACAAGGGTATCTGTGTCCCATTGATGTTTAAAGTCATGTAAGCAGTGAAGATATAGAGTAGTATAAAACTCCTAAATAAACTATGGTAATAATTCAAAGTACTGCACAGCAGTATTACTGTTAATATTACAAGGAGTCATTCTAGTAACTGTCTGGAGGCACTTGTGTAGAATGGGTAGCAAAATGCTCATATCTGCATGTCCTGTACAAACTCTTCAGAGAACATGACCTTCTCTTTACTTCCCAGTGTAAGGAAGAGGAGCTATATCATAGTAAACACATGAGTGATAGCACAATAAAAATCCCTCAGCACCCAAACACTGATACCAATTCCTAGTCGGCAGACATCTGAGACAATGTGTTGATTTATAATAAAATTAACATGAAATTAGGGAAAACATACAGTAAGCATTTTTACACTATCCAATTCTATAATGAACAAACAAAGTTAGTGCTGATTTATAAGTGAATTAGGTGACAGTGACAACTTTCCCTGAAGAAATAAGATATCTCATCAGAACCATGAAAAATTATCTTTGCCCCATAACCAGTGAACATTATTATTCTATATGTTGTAACAGGATGGTGTTTTGTGGTTGGTTTCTCTGTGGGGTTATTATGAAATGGTGAAAGGCGAGAAGGAAACAAAATGGAGGTGGATATAAATGAAAATAAGGATGAGATTTGACTCCTTGGTTTGGGTAATCTAAATAGCCTCACTGTTTTAGAGATTGTCCTCTTCATTGAGGCAAAGAAATAAAATCAGTGTAGACACCCCACACCTTTCCCTTTATCTCCTTCACATCCCATTTGTCTCATGAGTTCTTATTATAAAAATGAGCATACATTGTCTGACATAATGGCACATTCTTATAAATCCCTGGGAACACTAGGAAGACTGTAGCAGGGGATCACAATTTCAAGCCAGGCCAGCCTGGGTTACATAGTGACACCATGCCCCCCCACCCCATAAAAGGGGGGGGGAACCACAATTTTCTTAGGAAAATCTAAATAGAGGTAGAGAAGTAATGTGACCTTGGTAAGTGCTTCAGACAGGGCACAGCCCCATATCTCACATCTGCTAATGCATCTTTCATCCTGCTGCATGAAAGAAAGTTGACATTTCCAAACAATCTGAGAAATACATTCTTCTAGACCACAGAGAAAACACTTCATGTGAATGTACTCCATATGAAAGTACACTTTCACATGGTGCATATTTATTAAGCATCTTACTTCTTCCTCACAAAGCTTGTGGAAAAAAACTATCAATTGCAATTTATATTAGTGATCAAATTGAAGCTAAGCTGCCAGAGCACATCACAAAATTGGTCTGCAAGCAGGTTTTGTGTTTGTAACCAACCACTTAAAGGCTTGCTCAAGTGAAATTTTCTCTCAGTCAGTACACAAGAATTATATTTTTTAAATAAATAACATTGTCACAGATACATACCCCTTTTCTTTTTTTTCTGTATTCACTGCTCTGCAAAATGCTCTTTTCTTATTGACACCTTCTTCCTTAGAGAAACAATATGTAAGACCCATCAGTGAGTATGAAGCTTCATTCTTGTTTTCAGATGAGCCACACTTTTTAATATATTGTATGTTCAATAATACATGATCTAGTGTGGTCATTATAGAGGTATTTTACTTTTTGTAATAACCTCAGTGTGTATATAAAACCAAGTGGAAACCCTTGAACACGGCAGATCTCTGTGTGCAACAGTGAATGACAAGTCCCAATTTTTGTGTAGTCCAGCAATTGTCTGAAAACCATCTCGAATCAATAGTATCAAACTTTCAAGTCTAAAGCATCTTTTTTATTGCAATATTATTTATCCACATAAATAGCAATAGTTGTATTAAAACACGACCTCTATATTCAAGATGATCTTAAGTCTCTACTTCTACGACAAAAAATGCATTTGTGTTTTAAATACCAATAGCTTTAGATAATTATGTCTTGCTAACACTTTTAAACTTATCAGCATAGCAGCCTATTCTGCAAGATAGAAAAGAGGCAATATTTACATAATAGTGTTTTAAAACTAACATGTTCCTTCAGGGAGACATAGTCACAGTCTCTAGTCTTGTTTCCTGACAGGTTATGAATATTCTCAGAAGTAACTGTTTTGATGCTGTCTTGAAAACTTGGGGTGAAAAGAGGAGAGAAAAGTTGGGCTGCATGAATTTTCACATAAATTTTGCTATCACATTTGACAGTTTAATTATGTTGTTATTTGCATTTCTCCTGTTACTTCAAACTTTAGAGTTCTGGCTATTGGCTTCCATAAAGTGATACTTCACAATGTGTTCCTTCCTCTGTGTTTTTTTCTGAATGAAATCTTATCTTAGTTTCTTGTTATGCTAGAGAAATTTAATCAACAACAACCATATGTTAAGAATTTGGAAGTTTGTTTGTTAGATTCAACAATTTTTGAAAGTTTCTATTCTTGTTTATACATAATACATGCCTTCAAATCAGATCATTCAAATATAGAGAGGAAATTTAGAGAAATTGTTATGGGAATTAATCGAGGGAAAAAAATGAGAGTACACTTATATGTCAATACATGTTGGAATGATTATTTACCAGTTCTGCTATAGTATCAACAATGTAAGGATTAAAATTGTCATGCATAAGCGTATAATAATGCTACACACACTTTTGGTTTGAGAAGCTTCTCTTTTTAGACAGCAGTGACCAATGGGATCACTGAAAAGTCACCATAGTGCTGAGAAGAAGTGACAGTGGAGTGTTCAGCACTGGGACATCTCTATCACACTTCCCGAGGCTCAGGGTCTATTGTGGAAGAGGAGCGGAAAGATTGTAAGAGCCAAAGAAAGGGTAGGACTGCTTACAATGCAAACTTCTAGACACAAAATGGCCTTGATATTCATGATTTTGTAGTGCCTGACACTTCCTTCGTAAGACCTTAAAAATGAGAGGAAAGTCATTATGGACAATAAATATATATTAAAAAAAGAAAAAAATAAAGACCAATTAAGAGGGGGTGAGAATGGGGAGGGAATTTTCATGGTTTATTGTGTATAATTATGCAAGCTGTAAATAAAAAGTTAAAAAATGTCTGCCATGTCTTATGTGAAGTTCTCAAACTTCTCCACGCTAGAACCCACAGAAGAATAAATTATTTGAATATTATTCTGTGCCCTTTAGTAAATGTTAACTGCTTTCAGCTGCTAGTTAGCATGAATCACTGTTTTAGTCCTCTCTAGAGATGTATAAAACCACCCTGAGGATGGTGTGTCATGGCAGAGAAAAGCCTGAGCCATCCGAATGCCATTTACTCATGCCTTCTATGGTCAACTATGCTGCCTGCATTTTCCATTCCACTTCACTAGTAGATTTGTGAAGGTAAGAAAAAAAATAGCCAGAGTACTTAAATTGAGGCATTCCAGATACTATCTTTCTGCCAAGAAAAAAAAAATCTGGGTTTTGGAACTTGAGAATGGCCTTTGTACTGCTAGAGGACTTGTAAAAACATCTCTAGCATTCATGAATCAATCCTAAGGCTCAAGTTTTTTTTTTTAAACAAATTTTGTTTCTCAAAAGGATGCTGTTGCTGGTGTTTGAGACCACTGAGTAAGAGGTATCTTACATAGAAAACTGAACTTTCTATAAACAGCTTTGCTCTGGGTCCATGGATTATTTAGGGAGTCGTTGTGCACATCAACTCCCTGTTTATCCATGGAGCTGTGTGGACAGCGTCTTGGGACATTGGTGAGCTGGGGAGAGGAAGAACTCTCAGGAGGCAGTTGTGGTGAACAGCTCATTTATTACATGTAGAAAGGTTGTTTTTCTTTAGAAGGAAAAGGCGAGGCAGGGGCATAACCAGCAAGGGGATTGGCAGGGACAGGGTGGTCTGTGGATGTCTCATGAAAGGATTGTTAGGGGCCAGCTGCACAGATAAACTGGAAGGACCTTTTTGTTGCCTCGGCCTTTTTATTACTTTGTAGCTGAATTATGTGAACTCCAATAAAAGGCCTTGAAGTGCCTGGACTTATCAGGGTTTGCTGTAGCCCAATGGGTGGCTAGAGTTTAGGGAGGGAAGGAGATAGTGGCTGAACTCCTGGAGTCTCAGGATGAGGTAATTGGGTTTCAACTTTCCTTTAACCCTGTGTCCTCCGTGGCCCTCAGTAGGGTCCCACACTTGGCTAATACCATTTCTAACATACTAACAGGATATTTTTAATCAGTTTCTGTATTTCCCCTCCCTTTACAATGATTATGGGCTGAGATGTTGCTCAATGGCAGAGAGCTTACCTAGCATGCTCAAGACCCTAAGCTCGATGCCAATTATTGCAAAAATGACTTGGAGGTGAAAGGCCCTTGCTGCAAGGCCTAATGGCCTTGGTTCAACAACCATGCATCTGTAGTTCATTTACAGTGGCATGAGGCCCTACTGTGTACATACCCATTCTTCCATTCTCTCTCTCTCTCTCACACACACACACACACACACACACACTCCCTCTCTCTCTTTTCCTCCTTGCAAATAAATAATTTTTAAATGATCACAAAAAACAGAAATTACATATTTATTCCTATTTGTATAAAAACTGAGAACGAGTAAAGAATTCTTTTTTCCTAGACAGTGAGGGAGGAGGGAGGGAAGGAAAGAGAACGGGACAAAGAGAGACAAGAGAGGAGAAAAGAAACAAAAATGAGAATAGTTGCAAGAGCTGTAGGAAAATGTCTCAACATGATAGCAAATATATGCACTTTTGTCTGAAAAGAGGACTTGAGAAGGCCTCTGAATCTGTTAATTCTCGTGATTTTTTCCTTAACTCTCAGCTGCCACACATAAGTGTGTTCAATTAGGACCATTCATGGATAGGCTCATTAGAATTTCTTTTGGGGACCTCTTATTGAGTTCCATACTATAATTAAAACAAAGTTGATACAAATCTTATTTCATATGAATATGCCTATCAATGAATAGTTATAATTCAAATCAATATCAAATAGGAAATTTTGGTAAAATCAAAACATTTCACAGAACATTTTACTAACTATTAATCCTGTTTACAGTAGAGTAATTGGGGTAGAGGGAAGCACTTTAGTTACGACAGATGGCAATCACCTATTATACAGGCTTTTAAATAGCCCATTAAAGTAAAATTTTTAAGATATTAAATAAAATGACAGTAACAGATTCCCTCAAATATCCAAGTGCAGTCATTCTACTGGTACTTCTTATAACTTCTCAAATTATGCCACAAAGTGTCATTACCTTACCAACCTGTTCATTAGCAGTCCCCAAATATTTTAGATTTGGCAAAAGGGTAAAAATTTCCAGATGAAATTTTACCCTTAAGAGCTAACAATCAAGGCAGAGAGGTGACTACATCGATCTTGGATAACATGGATCTTGGATAAATAAGCCTCAGGGATATGGCTGGTTGACAGTGAAGGGTTTAATGAGCAGAATTGTACCCTGTAAATTCCTAGGCTGAACATGTAGGAGGGTAGACCAGAAAGCTCATGTGCCTCACTGTTACAAGATAGGCCTTTGCTTTTCCCACCCTTCTAGCTTTCTGTGGAGATGAAATAGAAACATGGATTCAGAATGTGGGCTCATTTGGATTATGATATGTTAAGAGACAAACAGAAATTATGTGGGCTCCAGATAGACTTGCATTTCTATCAGAAGCATACTTAGGTCATAAAACTAAACTATTTCTTTGTGATTAAAACTAACATAAACTAAGAGACTTGTATCTGGTTGAAAATAGTGAGTCTGTGTTTCTTCTTCTCCCACATCTTTGCTTCAGTGTGTACAGGCATTTTGCTGGTTTATTTAGTTGTCTTGATGCATGTGGTATTGTTTAACCATGGATGTTTTTGCTTAAGGCAATTAATATCTATTTAAATTGTCAATACTAAAGCATGTGTGTGATTTATATGTAGCTCACAAAAGCCATATTTTCAGAAATATTGCTTATGGACTATCAAATGTAACTCTATTTCTGGACCCATCACTGACATGCAGGTCACGTGAGCTCTGATGCACCACTCAGTTCTGACACCACCCAGCAGCATCTGGTACTCAGTGTTCTAAGTGCTGGGCAATTTCCATACAGATAAAGAGTCCAAATAAACATTGGATATTTTTCATCGAAGTGTTCTGCAGATGCTGGCAAAGAGATAGTCTCTTGAAAGGAACAAATGTGCATTTTAAAGTGCATATAGAAAGATGAGGCTGCGCACAGACACAGCGATGGGATCATTTTCAAAGAAATAACAGTTCAATTTGTTCTGCCAAAATGAAAGAAAAGTGTAAATAAAAAGTTTGCTTCTGAACTTATAGTTTTTACCATTTCTTCTATATGATACACATCTTTTATCTTGAAGAAAATATGCAGTAGCCTTCAAGGAGACAATATTTATCTATCTTGGCATTTAAAAAGTAAGATCTATTTTAAATAAATTGGGCAATCTCTCACCACCAAGTAACTCATTATATACAAGAGATATTTTAGAAAACTAAAAGTATTCTAAAACACATAACATGAAAAGATTTTGAATTCTAATATTATAGAATCTGAAGGAAAGAAAAATATTCCTGAATATTGCTCTAAATTTCAGGCCTACAAACTTCTCTAATGTTGTCTCACCATATCAGATAAGAATTTAATTAACATAAAATCTCTGTGTATTATAAAAATAAAGAAAGTATACAAAGTATTGGATATTTTTGTTTTGGGTGATTAGAAGAACTTGAAATAATAGAAAACATGGACTTTAGAGAGAGGTGTGTTGATTAATTTTGATTCTTTTATTTATTTGCATGTGGAAATCACATAAGTTATTTGAACTTTAATAGTTTTATGATTATAAATATCCCTATTTCACCCATTCTTTCAAAAAATAATAGATACAAAATTTAATTTGTAAAGTGTAACTTCAGCATTTCTCTGCCAAACGGGCCAGATTTTTCCTAGGATCCTGTGGTCAAAACTGTTATTATATTGTTAGAGGACTGAGCAGCTTTCTCATTCCCAGTCCATCAAAACCAGCTAATGACCTGAAATAGAAAAAATAAGAGACACTTGCAAACTTCTCTCTTCCACTGCTTCTGCATTGTTCCTCAGGAACATGTGATTTGAGAATTGATCTCTTGGTACTGACTGTTCCACAAAGGACCATGTGGAAAAGGATTGATCCTTAGGGGGCCGCTATGGAGAGATCATATGGAAACTCAGGGAGGGAAGTCCCTAAGTCAACAAAGGAAAAATCTAGAAGGTGACTGTGGGACCATAATCCTTTCTTTTCCTTGTTCTCTCCTTGCCTCCTGTCCATGAGATGAGCATCTTGTCTGTGGCATATTCCTGGCTTGATGAGCTACCTGCTCAGAGGCCCAAAGCAAAGGGTCCAGTCAATCACAGACCAGACTTGAAAAGTCACGAACTAAGTGTTTTCTCATAGAAGTTAATTTCCTCAGCTATTTCACAATAGTAATGTATACCTGACATAAATCCGAAATTGAGACAAATAGTACTTGAGGAGAGAGAGTCTGATTGGTACAGTCAATGGAAGCCACAGCCAGATTCACATCAATGTGGTGACTATTAAGAATATTTAGGATGACTGCAATAGGAGAAGATAGACACGCATACAAAATCTGGCTCTATTCAGAACACAGCGAATATTGGAGATCATTTGTAGGCAAAGATCAGATGTCAGTGAATGGAAAATTGCTGAGGAGACATCAAGTATGTAGAGATGGGTAGGGAGAGTTTTGGTCAGATATGGATGCTGAATAGGTATAAGGGTAGAGATCCATGATAGCTATCTAACAGCATTATTTAATAAAGCAGGATCTCTCAAGCAAGCATGCTTATGTATACAATAAAAAGATTTATATCTGACTAAAGTTTGGCCGGGTGATAAATTTTGTTACTGGTATAAAATAAAACTCATCTTAGATGAAGAACAATGTCACGAATTGGAAGCACTCATTGTCATCATTACTGCCTTGTAAAACATTAGATTAAGATAAGTATCCAGGAAGTTGAATGAGGTAAGGTCCAGAGAAATTTGTTTTCATTCTGTTGTCCTTTAAATAGACAAAATTTGTCTCAAAGTATTAGTTGCATAGAATAAATGCCATGGGGAGCCTAAAACATATTTTTAAATTAAATCTTTAATGTTTAACAGAAGAAAATGTCACAACTGTTTAATAAGCATTGGCTAAATCGTTAAGTCATTTAAATTGCCCAATGACATTTTTCACAAAACTAGAAAAAGCAATCTGAAAATTTATATAGAAGGCCAAAAGATGAATAGCCAGAGCATTCCTGATGAAAAGAATAAGGTTGGATGGTTTCATCAGACCTGATATCAATGTGTACTGAAACCCAAATTAACAAAGGCAGCATGACAGGGACCCAGAAACACACAAAACCCAATGGAATGCTAAGGAAGACCTAGAATAGAGCTGTGTAGCAAGGACGGCCATCTGAGTCTAAACAAAGGCTCCAAACACATACATTGTAGAAAAAAAGAATCTCTTCAGCAAATGATGCTAGAAGAACTATCAACATAGAAAAGACCAAATTTTGATATTTCTCACCTTGCTGAAAAGCTAACCTAAGAGCTGAAGCTTTGAAACTCTTAGAAGAAAACGTTGAGATACAGGCATGGGGTCTATGGCCATACTACCCTGAATATGGCAGACCTCCAATAGTCTCAGAGGCTAGTCAGGCTCAGTGTTGGTTAGAACATGGATGGAAGATATACTCATGGGTCAGGACTTCTTGAAGAGAACTCCAGTGTCTTAGGACAGAGCAAGACAAGGAAATGCATAAAGATAAAAATCAATCCTGGAAAGCAAATTATTACCAGAGTGAAGAGATAGCCTGCAAAACTAGAGAAAATCTTTGTCAGATAAACATCTGATAGGGAGTTAAATTCCAGACTATATGAGGAAACAAAATTAAAGCCTAAACTTCCAAGTAATCCACTAAGTAAAAAGAAAACGAATAGACTGGTTTTCAAAAGAAGTAAAAATTACCAATAAATATATTATTGCCTTTACTATCAGGGGAGTGTAAACCAAAAATGTAAATTACTACACTGTAATTCCATCTGCAGCCCAGCCATAAATGGCTATTATCAGAAAAAAAAAAACCAACAAAACCATGCTGGTAAGGGTGTGAGGGGAAGGAAAACTTACTCACTGTGAGAATTTAAATCTGTACAGGATGTAAATTAACCAGAAAGCTAATGCTATTAGGCTATGGAAAGCTTTCTAACTATTTTTTTCTCACCTCACACCCACAGCACTGTGTGCTCCTAGCAAGGTTGTTATTAATACAGGTACAAGCATAGAAAAATGTGGATCACCCTACATTGGAAGAAAAGGATAAGTAAGTAGAGGAATGATTCAATTACAGAGCTTACCCAGGCTCTAGAGAACACTGTTTGAACTATCAGCATAATTGAGGTTAAAGAACTAAAGCAGTAATTGCCTATAGCTTTCATCTGATGTACATGGATAATAAGCATCAATTTCATGGACGTCAATCCAACATATTAAGTTAAAATTCTACCTCATGAAAACACAAGCAGCATCAGTGAACATACTTTCTTCTGTCTCAGTTAGGCAGCCATGGATATAATGTGTTAACATTGCTGCACCTCAACACACAGACACACAGACACACATACACAGAGAGAGAGAGAGGGAGAGAGAGAGAGATATGGAGGGAGAAAGAGAATGCACGGATTTCATCTGTCAACAAAGTAATTTACTTTGAATTGAATAGACAAATGCCAATCAACACACAAGTAATAAGAACCACACTGTCATTTCTGCAAGAGTGCAAAATTAAAGTATTCAAACACTGATAACTCACATATCAGATATGAATTCTGACCATACACTCCAGGCTAGTGATTAGTGTTCTTGAAATGACATCAGGAACACTTTAATAGCTGAAGAATGATTTAACAGTCTGATGTCATATAAACATCACTCAAAACTTGATGGTAGAACTGAATCATTTAAACTTTGGTGTTGTTTTCTACAATGACTTGAAAATTAGATTTACCTCAACTGTATGGTTTATAGGGCAAATATCAAGTTCTATAACTTGAAGTCTGACAATTCTAACCAGTGAAAAGTCTCCAAATATAACCATTCTAACCAATGACTTGTCTCTGGAGTTCCAACTCCCCTGCCCTCCAATTCAGCTTATTTAATACCTATTGAGTAAACATTAAATATTTGTGAAATTTCTTATAATGATGTCCACCTAATGGCACTTATGATTTTAATATTTCACATGCTAGTAAATGAAATACTTTTATACCTATAAGGTTATGATTTGCAGAAAATGGGTAAAACTGGAAAAGATCCTACTGAGAAATGATACAGGCTCAGAAAGACATTTTCTTTGTATTTGTTCGAATATGTATCTCAACTTACTATTTCTATGTATTTCAAAGTTTCTGCTGAGAACTCTGTTCAAATGTGTATCTTAACTTACTATTTCTATGTATTTCTGCTTATGTAAACAGGAGACATGAGTGTGGGTATAGACTTGAAACTCAAGACTAGAACAAGAACGTGGAGCAAGAGGGACTGAGAAAGGCTGAGACAGACAAAAGGACTCGGAACATGAAAGAGGAGATTAGGTTGGGAGCTAAGGTGGGGGAGGGGGCATCAGGGAGGGAAAGAAGGGGAAGGGGAAACAAAATATTTGCGTGAAAAACTTCATATACAACCTAATTCTTTGTAAGCTAACAAAAACTTTTCACTTAAAATGCCATTTATAAACCATTTTAACTATGACATGATACTACAAGTAAATGGGGGGAGGAAATTTCACTGGGCTGGGAAGACAACTCCATTGGTACAGTGTTGGTGGCACATGCATGAGGACCGGAGGCCCAGCATTCCATGATGTGCTACATGGATGTAACTGTCTTTCAGAGCTTGAAACATAACATTCCATGCACTTCTGGATTTCAGAGTTTCTACTGAGAACTCTGTTCATATTCTGCTGGATCTTTCTGCTTTTATTTCTGTGTTGGTTTTCTTTCTTGTAGCTTTGAATATGCTATTATTGCTCTGTAAAATGTTTTAATTATGATATGACATGGGGATTGGCATGATAAACACCTCCTGTATTTCTTTTGGTAGATATTGGAAATTATTTTATTATTTTATTGAAAGTGGATTGTTATACCTTTAACATGAAATCATTCCCCTTCTATACTCAGAATTCATGATGTAGTATCCCATGTATCATATATATATATATATATATATTCCATTAATATTTTCTTATTAACTTTGTCATTATCTGAATGTTCAAGCTCATCTACCTTGTCTCCAAACCTTGACATTCAAACATTCTGTTGGTTCATTCCATTGCAAAGACTTTCTATGGAGCTTCTTCATGAATTATGAAACTTTTCACTTCTAGTAATTTAATCAAGTTGGTTTTTGTTGTTTCTTTCTCTTTCTTGAGTTCTCCATTTGTATCCTCTATTGACTTCACTAATTCATTCAGCTCTTTGTGTTCTCTAGGAATTCATTCAAGAATTTTTTGTGTCTACTGGTTTCTTTGAACACACTTATAATCATCCTTCTGAGTACTTTCTACGGGATTTCATCAATAGAGGTCACTACTTACTGTGGGATTAGTAATGTTTGAAGGAGTCATAATGACTGGTTTTCATGTATCTTGTGTTTTGCATAGAGATTTACACAAATCCTGGATTAGGTGATTGGTCAGATTCTTTATTAAACCACTCTTTTAAAATATTTTATTTATTTATTCATTTGTAAGCAGAGAGAGAGAGAGAGAGAGTGTGTGTGTGTGTGTGTGTGTGTGAGAGAGAGGGGGGGGGGGAATGGGTGAGCCAGGGAATGTCATGTCACTGCAAATTAATTCCAGATGCATATGCCACTTTATGCATCTAGCTTTACATAGGCTCTTGGCATTTAACCCTGGGTTCGGCCACGTTATCTGGAGCACCAAGCTCAATCCACATTATTGCCCAGAAGTATAATTCTTTCTGCAAAAAGAATTACTATAATGGTAAGGCCAATGTTAAAATGCAATAATAAATAAAATCCATCACCTCTGTGACTCCAATTGTTACAGTAAATAAAAGAACTACATCGAGCACTAGTGTAAATATGAGGAGAAAGGAAAATATCAGAGCAAGACTACTGATTATCATTGGGATGACGAAACAAAAGTAGAGGAGGAAAATTTGACAGAAGTAAAGGACTAGGGAAAGGGTTGGGACAATGAGAGAGAGAGCAGATCTGACTCAAAGACTGAAAAGAAGCAGAGGTAAGGAAATTCAGTTAGGTAGCTTAAAACAACCTTGGCCTTTGGAATCTTAGGTGCAGAGACAACTCTCAGCTAAGTTGTTTGAGAAAGCTTATCACAAGGAAAATTTTAAAGGAAAAGAATAGAGGGGGGAAGAGAAGAGGAGGGGAGGGGAAGGGAGGAGAGGAGAAGGGAGAAGAGGGGAGGGGAGGAGACCAGAGGAGATGAGAGGAGAGGAGAGGAGAGGAGAGGAGAAAGTAATGTAAGAGGGGAAAAAAGATAAGAACCAGAACAGAGTAAGATATAGCTGATAAATTGACATTGGGTATTAAAATGAGGAGGAAGACAGTTGGATAGGAGGAGAGGCTGTAGGTCTGCCTGGTGGTTCCATCCTAGAATGCCGGCTGCCAGGAACACCCTTGGGCAGTTCTTTGTGAGGTCAGGTCACAGAGCCTGGTCCTTTTTCAAAGGCCACACCCCTGGACCATCCTTCCTGGTGTCAGGTGAACCCTTTGCATCTGTGTTTGTGTCCCCCACAGACGCAGGTTCTTGACCCACTTTGTACCTTGCTGATTGCTCCTCTGTGATTTTGATGCAGTTTCTCATTCCAGAGTCTGCTCTGGGTTTTCCAAATTGGGGTCTAGGGTGGCTGCATTTCCCACCCAGGAGTCTTTTGAAATGTCACCTGCTACTGCTCTGCCCAGTGCCTGGAAGTGAGCATTTTCCTGGGATCTCTTCTCCATCTGCCAACACAAGAAAGAAAACTTGTCTGCTTCTGTCCTCTTTCTAGTCATTAAAATATATTTTTCTAAAAGTACAGTGCAAATTTGGAGGCTGTCTCCAGCCATGGCTCCTGCCCCCACCATCTGCTATTGGAATGTATTCTCACTGGAAAAGGAAATATCCCCAAACCATATGAATCCTCTATAATGGACTCTAGACTTGTCCATTTTTCTCTGTAAAGTTCCCTATTTTACTTTAATACTGACACCAGAACTATTCAGAAATCGCTAACTTCTGCTTGCTGCTGGACAATTTCCCACAGTTTATTTCCTGAAGGTTGGAGTAAATCATGTCTTCATGTTATTTACCATCTTGCCAGTCCTCAAAATATCTCATTTTTAAAATCTTTCCCAAAAACCCATATATGAAATCTCAAATACTTTTTTGGGTTCCTGGCATTTTTGGCAAGTGGTTCTCTACCTATATACAGTACTAGCATGAAAAGAAATTAGTAGAACTGCAAAACTTGACACGTTTGTGTGACAAAACACAGTCAAAATTAAATCGCTGATAGATGACAGATAGATAGATGATAGATAGATAGATAGATAGATAGATAGATAGATAGATAGATAGATAGATATAGATGATATAGACAGTAGACAGACATATAAACTTAGACACAGAAATTTTGTTACAGTTCTTCATATTAAGCACATAAAGATGCATATACTTAGATATGTATAACATGAAATAGACAAAGATATCCACTTAAACTATGCTAGCAAAAATTTAATAAGCCATGTTTTAATATAGTAATTATGAATAAAATATTATTTTTAAAGAAATAGTAAGTATCCATTAAAAGTAATGCTTGGATCAAGCAAAATTGTAAACACCTGTAACATCAGCACTTCAGAGTTTTGAGGCAGAAGGATCATGAGTTTAAAGCCATTCTTGAGCTATGTGGTCTCTCTCTCATGTGTGTGTGTAGATTTTAAATTTTCTACCACTTCTATGGTCAAACGTATTGAAAAATGGAAACAGGCAGAAATTCCCATTAGTTTTTCCCTATATCCCACACAGAAAAACAGGATGTTTTTATAAGAGCCTAATATTCTCCTTCCTTTGTTATATATACTGAGCCTTTGTTAATATGTATTTTAACCAAAGTAGACTCTATCTGAAGCTCAAATAGATACTGTAATTTTCTTAAAGTCTCACAGCCATTAAAAATCAGAGCCTAAATTTGAATTCAGTTCTTTTATTTCAAACCCGTTGTCTATATCCTGTAATGTGCATACTCTCTAGACATTGATTACAAGTAGATATTACTACATTCCTTTTTGAGCTTTTAAATTGATGTTTATTGTCAAATTTAATCTTTACTTTCCCAACAATTTGTTTTGTTCCAAATGGTTCATATCCTTAACAGTAAATTCTCCCATTATTTTAGCTCAGTTCATGCTGCATCTGATTGGAGCTCCAGGCTTTTCAGATCTTTGCAGATAGCCATCCTAAAGGACAGACCTATTTCCCTTTTGGATTGTAGTACTTGTGTTTTAAAGCCCTCAAAATGTCCCAGTAGTTTTCATTATTTGAGACATAGTAAGAGGCAATGAGTCCTGGTTGGCAGAGCCAGAAATGGATATTTTCAAATTTTGAACTCAGTTCATAGCTTCACAAATGCTTTTGAAGTGTGACTTTTATGAAGCCTCTTAACCCCTGGAAATTTTGTTTCTAAAAGGTTAGCTACAAATTACACTATCCTCCACGGTATATTATGAGCTATCATTAATTAATGTTTTCTAGAGTACTTTGAGATTTGGTTTGAATAGTGCTACATCAATGCAAAGTATCAGTGAGCCACTTAAAAATCTAATTGTCACCTGCTCTAGGGACACAGGCAAAGCCTGTACTTGGCTGATAATGAAGTTGTTTCTTTGTGTATGTGTTTTTGACGTTAGTCAGGGTGAAGTTTATTAGACTAGCATGTTAATAAGGCTGTTTGTATGCCCAACATTAATATAGGAATGTGAATGTGGTTGACTCTCAATGGCTTGAGAAGATTCACTGATTTATGGATCAACCATGGTCAGAATTGGCGATCTTTATACCTGCTCAGTGGCCTGGCAGTGAAGGATCCCTGAAGGCCTTGCTGAGGAAGCCAAAGAAGCACAGAGCTGCTTCAGAAGACATTCAGGCTGCAGCTGAGGGTAGGGGGGGAAGTATGGGCTGCTTGGCTCTCTGCTCTTCGATGCTTCTGTTTCTAAGAAGGTCAAGGTCAGAAGCTTGACCTCAGTGTCTCCATCAACATTCAGGAGAAAAGGACACTGGGCAACTATTTCATCTGCTATGCCTCCAGCACAATTGCTCCACACATTCAATATCCTACCCACCCTTATCCTCAGAGAAGAAGGCACTGGCTTATTGTACCTCATCTTTCTTGGCATGTGATCTCATTCCACTCATTAAACCAGACACCATAGTTGAGTTTCCACTAGCACCTGACAAAAGGGTATATTCAAGGGTGTTCTGATGGGAAAAATGTTGAGCAAGTTTTTCTGATAATATTAAGGAGAAAATAGTGAATAATATACTATACTGCTTTTACTCTGAATTTTTGGTGTCTATCATAGAGTTGCTACACAATTAATATCCTGGTCAAATGAGACAATTTGTTCATTTATTGAAGATTCTTTTATGTCACAACTGTTTACTTTAGTGTACCTATTTCTGACAAATTCTGAAAAGTGTTTAATTAAAATATAAAATAAAAACATTCTAAATAGTTTTGATCATAAAATAATCCTTTTCCAATGTTTTATGAAAATCAAGAAAATATTTTGCTTAAAATTCCTGGCAATAGTCTACCAAAGGCAGTTGATAGATTGAATGAAATTCCAATAAAAAATCCAGTACCATTCTCCACAAAAATAGATAAGACAGCCTTAAAATTCATAAGGAATCAAAAGGACCTGAATGCCAAAACAATCTCCAGAGGAAGGAATACTACTATAGGTGTCAAGTCATATTCCAGAGCCATAGTAATACAATCAACTTGGTATTAGCACAAAAACAGAAACTTAGACCAATGGAATAGAATTGAGGCCCAGGGATAACTTCATGTAACTACAGTTACCTGATTTTATGCCATAATATATATATATATATATATATATATATATATATATATTGAACAAACTCTTGACTTCTCTTAACCTTTTGCTTCTTGATGGAAGTTGAGCAATTCTTCTTGGAATTTGATAGGGATTGAAGCAGCTCTTAGAATCAGTTATATTGGAATTTTCAGGTTTAAAAGTTGGTCTGAATCTATAACAAAAATGTAATTTTCTGTTTATAGCTTCCTTATTTCCTCTCAATGTACCTTTCTACTTTGGTCTAGAAAGGCCTGACACTGTTAAACAGTTTTATACCTTTTGTACCTTTAAAGATATCTGTATTTCTACCTGATTTAAATCATAATAATCTTTAAAGGCATATTTTCTAAAGAGTCAGTTCTATATTGTAGAAAGTTTTATTTTCTTCATTTCTGACTTTTCCATACAGCCCTGTAATTTAGTCATCATGTAAGTGAATCTGTGTTTTTTCCACATTTGTACAAAGTGAGAACATTTATTTTTCCCAATATGTGTGCTATTTCCTTTTTCAAAAAAAATTAAACTGGCTATCACCTTTATCCATTTCACTCAACTGATCTTTCTGTCACTTGCATAGGCTGACAATGTTTGGGACCCTAGAAATCAATCAGAAAAAAAATGTTAGTTGTAAGATATGCCTTACCTCATGGAGTTTAAAACCCAAACAGAAAAAAAAAAAAACTAAAATTTATCACTATTAAATTATGTAGTGCTTTAGAAAGTGAAAAAATATTCAGAAAAATAAAATGGAAAGTAGCTCAGGGAAGGAGAACCTAGTGTGTCTGGTTTGAAACAGACAAGTGGCCAGGAGCCCTGTTATAGCTCGAAATAAAGTGGTAAAGTTAGGAGGCATGAAGAGAAAGATGCAATCCACAAACACTTGACCATGAAGAGGCCTGAGCAGAAGGATCAAACCCTACAAGCAGAGGGGCAGCTGTAGCCAAGGGAGCCTCTCTAGGCCAGGGCCCACTGAGCAGAGATCAGAAGAAAGAACAGCACACAGGAAGTCCATGGAAGGCACAGAAATCCCACAAGGTGTAGAGGTCAGTATAAGGATTGAACTGTTGGTGAATAAAAGGCTAATTGGAGATTTGAGCAGAAAACAGAGGTCAAATAACATGTATTTGCAGGACTCCTGTAGAGCCTGCGCGGAGATGCGTTCAAGGCAAAGGTAGAAAGAGGGAGAGGCTGAGTTAGTTACAATAACCCAAGGAGATGCTGGTGGCCTGGGTCAAGGGCCTAGCAAAAGAGGTTAACAAGAAATGGCTGGACTTTGAACTAAATATAAAGCTAAAGTCGAAAGGAACTCATGACAAATGGAATTTGCTATATGAAAGAAAGTCAGAAACCACTTCAGGATTTATGACTAGGACAATTTAGAGAATGAAATGCCAATAAAAGGAAAGATCCAAGCAAGGAAGTGTGGAGGAGCAAACAGACATTTCACACATTCACAGGATTTAAGCATGTAAAATGTCCACTTATATCATGCCTTTAAAATTCTACCTCTCAACTAGCTATAAAGCTGAAAATGCAGTATATTCCAGACATGGCAGAAAAACAAAACAAATAAATATAAGCTGTTTCAACTTTCATCATAAAAGTTAGTTTGTAATAAAGTTAAAAACTTATATTTTGGGCTGGGGCAATGCTAAAAGAATAAAAGTGTTTGGTCAATAAGACACCCTGAGTTGGGGGTCCTGTGAATTCACATACAAGTAGGACCAAGTATTAATATTTTATATATATATATATATATATATATATATATATATATATATATATATATATATATTACAGAAGTAGTCATTTGGAATGTATATATGCGGCGCTCCTTGACCAGCGAGGAAGAACCACCACCACTTGAAGATCCTTCTCAAATCACACTTTAATGGAGAGCCTTTTGATTGAAGGGGGGGCAGGAAGCGAGGGGCGCCAAACGCTAAGAAGCAGCTGCTTTTATAGGGAAAAGGGACACGGATGGTCCCATGATTGGCTGGCTCCTGCTTGCCACCTCCAGACGCCATGGGATTGGCTAGGATCAAGCATGCGCAGAAGCTTGTGACCTCCTTGCTAATAAAGTAGTCTTCCCTTGACCTTTTAGCTAGTAAAGTAGTCTTCCATCCAAGCATTGCCTAATAAGGAGTTGTTTACCACTTAGCTGCAAGGTAGTGGGCACCACCTAATGGCGATCTTCCAGGCTCCCTGCATATATATTCATGCATATGGTAAGCAATCAGGTATATTAAAACATATCACCCCTCATGTATTATTCGTCTCCCTGCAGGAGGCATAAACTTCCTATGAATCACAGACTGTGTTTGCTATTGTCAACAAATGGAGACTAGAAATGCCTATGTCTCTTCCTTGAAGACACTGTAAGAGCCACTTTGTGCCGTGACAGTTGCTTTCCTCTGGCAGTGGGTGATCCCAGCATGAGAGCCATGGCTCCACTGAGCAGAACCCTCACACATGCATTTGACAGACAGGCAATAAACATTCCAGCTTTGAAATATGTTAACAACAGAGGCTCTGTTTTTGAATAATAAACCAAATTTAAAAATTCCCTCACTCCCAGTTCAGGCTAGGGTTAGCAGTTGACCCTATCAGGCATCTCATATTTTTCAAAGACACTTAATGAAAGCCAAAATGCACTTTCAAGTATAAACAGTTTTAATTGACGAGGCGCTGCTTGTGTGATGCTGACCTTTGGAGGTGCTCTGGAAAGGATTCGTGAAGCTTTAGAGGAGACATACATATTCACATCTCACACTTCACTTGGTCTGTGGTTTAAAAAAATTAGAATTTGCTGTGCTTGGAATGGAAATTCACTTTAAATGACATTTTTCTATGGTACTTTAATTAGATTTGTTTTTGATTTTAAAATAGCTCTAGATTTATTTCACTTTTAACTCTGATTACTTAAATGAGAAAACAATTAAATGTTTAAATAATCTCAAAATGCAGTGATCTCTTCTTTCTCTATCTACTTTAGGTGTGAACAGCATTGTGTCTAGGAGCCATGTCTGGAGTTACAACGTTCAGTATCTAAAATGTAAAATGTCTGGGGGCTTCACAGTGGCTGTTCTAACAGCTGCATCGTGTGTCAGCTTGACAGACACCTGTGACTTCCTGCGACTCAGTTTCCCTTCATATCACTGTAGATTTTCCAAAAAAAAAAAAAATAGTTCACTCCATTTAGTTCCCAAAACAAAATTCTGACTTTTATACAAAAAATAATGTGACTCAGAAAGATAAAATGTCCTGGCCGAGAACACAAAGTTATAAAATTTAACACTGGGACAGAAATATTCAACACTATAACTTCATTAGCACTTACATATTCCTCCTTTATATATTAAATCTTGTATTTGTTTGCATAATTTGTATTTTAGAAATTTTCAGACTCTATGTAACATCCAATTTTGCACTACATTTTCTTCTATACCCTAACTAAGTATCAGGGTAGACATCCTGAATACTAAAAAGCAGTGCTTGAAAATAAGTGTGGGAACATGTTACTGATGCAAGATTCCAAGTATGAATCACAGTGTCCTGGTACATTTTGGAAACAGAATCCTTTCAAAAAGTTGGCAACTTTTATGACTGCCTGAGTCCAATCTATTCCTTGTGCCTAGCACCACATTCAAAACTGTTTTTTAACATAGATACAAAAAAGATATAGATGATAGATAGATAGATAGATAGATAGATAGATAGATAGATAGACAGACAGATAGATGATAGAATATATATATATATATATATATATATATATATATATATATATATATATATATATATATATATATATATATATATGTTTTTACTTGCTTACATGCCTGCCTTTAAATTGGTGGTCAGGTTCTTTGAAATTTTGGGATATGGTGAAAGTACAACCTTGAGTCTTTATTCCTGATGATTGTACAGAATGAAGAACTTTCATTTGTGGTCCCATTAATATATTCTGACTATAAAATTTTATAATAATGTTGGTCTTCAGGTATAAGAATCCACTGAGGATTATTAACAAGAGGTCTGGGGACCATAATTTGGTTTTGACATAAGGCTCAGTTAAATAAATCAAGGTCATTCAAAGTTTTCTCAAGTGGTTTTCATTCTCTCACTGTTGGTGGTTTAAGAAATAATTCCCTTCTTCGAGCTGCCTAAGGCCTTAGATTTCTGAATGTTCTTTATCATTTCTTTTTTATAATGATAGTGTATTTTTGGTTACAAAATAAAAATAGAGGATTGTATGAAAATATTCAGAAACTTGTGTATTACAACAATGGATATTGTATACTTAAAGTGATTTACAGATATTATAGAAAAATAATTTAGATAATAATATTTAGATAGGATTTAATATAAAATGCCAATCAGTAGATATAGGGGATATAAGAGTAAATATTGTTATTCTATGGTGAGTTTCTTTTTTTTTCTTTAAATGTGTACACTTTAAGCTTTCTAATTGTGGAAATATAATCCTTTCAAAAAAGTTTGCAATTTTTATGACTGCATGAGTCCAATCTATTCCTTGTGCCCAGAACCGCAGTCAAAATTCTGTTTTGTTTTTTTTTTTTTAGCATAGACACAAAACATACATAATGACTTCCTTGCATTCCTACCTTTAAATTAGTGGTCAGATGCTTCGAAATTTGGGGATATGGTGAAAACACATATATTCAACATTGACATTCAGATGCTAATCTAAGTATATTTATTTTACTCCACAATGAAGATTTTAAGATCTGTTAATAACTTCAATATAGAACAAAAAGTTAGGGGAACAGTACAAAGCATTGATAGCCATTTTTTTGGAAACTGCGATTTTTTTCTCTAAATAAGTATAAAATATCTTATTCATGTATAACTGCAAAGATTAATTTTGATAAACTAACCTAACTTACACATTTATGGTTCTAACATGATACAGAAATAATGATTCACAATTTGATCTCTATGGCATGACTGACAGCTATTTTTGCCACAACTTAAGCTCTTGGATTCTCATATGCAAATGTAGTGATGTATATATCAACTCCTTAGAAAAGCAGAAGTTGCTGGAAGTTTACCAAAACTTTTCTTTTTTTAATTTTATTTTACATATATATTATTTATATATTATATGTTATTTTACATATAATATTATAAAAAGTTTCACACTTTTAGTTTCACACTTTTATCCCATTGCCCTAACTCCTGTTTCCATGGGGCCCTCCTCAGTGGGGTTATGGTGATCACTGTGGGAGTCATTAAGGCCTTAGTCAGTCACTATAGGGTGACAGGGTACCATGCCACCAGGTATTCCTACCCACTCTGTGGCTCTTACAATCTTTCCTCCCCTCTTCTGAAAACTTTCCTGAGCCATAGCAAGCTTGTTGACCATCTGATTTAATGCTGAGTTCTTTGAAATTTCTGGATTTCTGGTTTTATAGATAATGATTATTCTAACTGTCTGGCACCATCACCCTGGGGCTGGTTGTCAAGCTAGCAGTAAGAGCAGTATTCATGATGTTGCTTCCTCTGAAATTTCTCCTGTGTCCTGGAAGATGTGGTAAAAATGGAAAGTCTCATTGTAAGCAGTTGGCTTCTTCTTATCTTATCAATGGATCTAGGCTCTCCTCTGTTTTCTCTATCATCTGTAAAATTCTCGAACCAAGATTCTTGAACCAAGTGTGAGAGCAATTTGGATGAAGGGGGGTATACAAGGTTGCTTAAGAAATTTTTTGTGTGCCAGCCCACTCTTTCCTGACCATGGGATTCTAACTTGGTTTCCAGTACCAGAGTCATACCCACCTCCACCCCACACTGAGCAGTCCTAGTGTCCAATCAGCAAACAGTTGATTATTATAAAGGCTGCATGTCACTATTGCACAAATGTGTACTACTTGTCTTGTGGGTTGATATTTTAGTCTGCAGGGTTCTCTGTTTGTTCATATTGTTGGTGACCATTGTCCTCCAGCTCCAATAGGGCTCCACAGCACTATGAGGGCTAACCAGGAGAAAGCTAATGTCCCTTTTTGTTCCAACATGGTATTCAATGTTCTGTGACTGCAACCTGTAGTGTCTTCAGTAATAGGGACTTACCTTCTAGCACTGGCAGGTAATCAAGTGTTTTGGCAATGGCCTATATTGTTTGGGGGAACTCATTGGTCTCCCTGGACAACAGCTTGCTGTGGGGCTAACCCAATTCAGGGCCTTGGATTTACCAGCCAGAGTCAGTGGTTGTAAGGTTTTGCTGTTCCTACCTTCTGTCCAAGCTGTCACTTTCTCCCTTTAAATATTTTTATTTATTTATTTGTAAGAAGAGAGTCAGAAAGAGAGAATGGACACATCAGGGCCTCCAAATGCTCTAAACAAACTCCAGATGCATGCATCACTTTAGCATCTGGCTTTATGTGAGTATTGGGAAATTGAACTGGGTCATCAGGCTTTGCAGGCAAGCTCCTTAACCACTTAACCATCTCTCCAGCCCCCCTTCTCACTTTATGGGTGGTTATATCTTTTAGAATGCTAGTCAGAATGAGGATTTTCATTGAACTGATTCTTAATGCTTTCTTAATTTTTGTCTAATTCCCTGACCACCCTCCCCACTCCTCTAATTTTCTCCCACCCCTGACATTTGGTCTCTCCCCAAACCTATGGAAACCCCTCCCTCCTATCTTCCAAGCCCATTTCTTCTCTTTCCTGCCCATGTTCCTGATGTTAAGAACCGTTTGCACTCATCTCCACTTGATCCCAGTTAGGAAACTTACATATGAGTGTACCTGTCATGATTGTCTTTTCTATGTCGGGATAGCCTTGCATAGAATGATTTTCTTCCAAATTCACTTATTTTGTTGCAAATTTAATTATTTAATTTTTCATTGTCACTGTCTAGAATTCCGTTTCTCAACCACAACTTCTTTATCCATTCATCAGTCGATGGACATCTGGGATGATTCCAGATCTCAGCTATTGTGAATAGAGCTGCAGTAAACATGGTTG
Organism: Zapus hudsonius; assembly: GCA_004024765.1. Taxonomy (NCBI): domain Eukaryota; kingdom Metazoa; phylum Chordata; class Mammalia; order Rodentia; family Dipodidae; genus Zapus; species Zapus hudsonius. The sequence continues at coordinate 22,732 of PVHP010007364.1, read as the reverse complement.
AGCAAGTCTCTCTGTAGTAAAGAGGGGAGTCCATAGGGTATATGCCCAGGAGTAGAATAGCTGGGCCAAATGTGAGATCTACTCTCATCTTTTTCAGGAGTCTCCATGCTGATTTCCATAGTGGTTTTACCAGTTTTCACTCCCACCGGCAGTGGGTGAGGGTTCCTCTTTCCCTGCAGCCTCGCCAGCATTAATTGTTATTTGACTTTTTGATGGATGCCATCCTGACTGGAGTGAGATGAAATCACAGAGCTGTTTTTATTTCATTTCTCTGATGATGAAAGTTGTTGAACATCCCCTTAAGTGTGTAATGGCCATTTGTATTTCCTCCTTTCAGAATCCTCTGTTCAATTCTCTACTCCATTTTTTGATTGGGCTGTTTGATTTTTTTTTATTGTTTAGTTTTTTCAGTTCTTTGCACAATCTAGATATTAGACCTTAGTGGAGGTAAAGCTGGTGAAGATATCTTCCATTCTGTGGGATATCTACTGACTCTGTTGATGGTTTGCTTGTCTGTGGAGCAGCTTTTTAGTTTCATAAAGTCCCAATGGCTAAGTGTTTTCTAATTTCCTGGGCTACTGGTGTTTTATTCAGGAAGTCTTTCCCTTTTTTATATTTTGAAGTGTTCTTTCTGGTTTTTTTTCCCTCTAGACTTTTAGAGTTTCAGGTCTTATATTGAAGTCTGTAATCCACATGGAGTTGATTTTTGTGCAGTTTGAGAGAAGTAGATCTAATTTCATTCTTCATGTGGTTGTCTGATTTCTCCAGCACCATTTATTAAAGAAGCTCTTTTATCCAGTATGTAATTTTGGCCCCTTCATCAAAGATGAGGTAGCTTAAGTTGCTTTGAATTAATAGATGGGTCTTCTACTTTAATAAATTCAGAGAACTAATTCATAGATATCTATGGTTGGTCCTCTAAATAGGAGTTATAGATGATGAAGCTAAGGCTTCTGTGCCAATCCAAGGGTATAGGTTTCATTTTATGTCCATTCTCTTTTAGTTGTACTAGGCATAAATGCCCCTACTCAGCAGCTTTTATATTTCAACAATGTTCATTGTAGTTTTAATTTAATCAATAAACTCATAAACTATATGATAAATGTGATTGATATATTTGTATCTCTCCAAAATTCATATGTTGAAGCCTGAATCTTACTGTGATGCTATGTGACATTGGAGATTTTGTAAAATACTTTGGTACTACTGAGGGTTGAACATTCATACATGGAATCAGAGTACTTATACAAGAAAAAGGTTCCCCTTTTCTTTTATGGGAAAGTGCATATAACAGGTAACCTGCCAGCAAACCATGAAAATGGAATATGCAAGATATGTGATGTGTTGCTACTTTAATCTCGATTTCAAAGGTTTCATAATTATAAGAAATAAACGTTTTCTGTTGAAGTATGATGTTTTTATTATACCAAGACAGACACTGAAGGATACAAATAGTATAGAACAGAAATTGGTCAAAGGATTTCAATAACTCCACACTAAAGGATATTTTTACCATGTCCTTGAAGTCTCAGGGAACATTGCAGAAGAAATATTTCAAGAACCACGAGCTATATATTCATACACTGGGGCACAGTCCTCCCAACATGAACAGACTGGCACATTCATAACTCCACAGTGGACACCCACACCCAAACAAGACCAGTGTGGATCTGTGCCTATCAATATTTTAACATGAAGAAGAGAGAAAGGAAACAACAAATTAGAAAATGACTACCATAAAGAAGAGGGTCCTCAAGGAATGGAAGGTACGGAATGGGGGCAGAAAAGGATAAAGGTAGAGGAACATGATGAAATTACCATATTTCACATATTAAAGTTTTCAATACAAATATTTGAAAACAATGTACTCAATTCTGAAGCAACTAGGCTTTCTCTATTCAGTCAATACTGATTCTTGGTGAGAAATCTCATTATAAAAAATACGGTATGACCAGATGCACCAAGAACATGGTTATACAGTCAATGTCTTTCCAAGTCAGCATCATCACATTCTCATTTTTAGTATTATACATAAATATGCTGAATTGTGTTTAAAAAGTTAAATGCACTCTCAGTCTGCCAGTTTCCAACTCCTGATTTTTTAACTGAATTAAACAGAAGTACTTCAAAAGCTGTGACAGACACCACAATCAATATTTAGACATTATCCAGTTCCTATCTGGAACTGTTGTCACATTAAAAGGCAACTTCATTAAAGGCTTGGAAAATAAAATATCTGGGTTCAATCTTGCTAAGGAACCTGCTCTAAGTCTCAAAAACAAATGGAGGGAAGGTATCATACAAAAATATAGCTGCTGAATAATAAAATCATAATGATGTTTATCTGCATAAAACCTGACATCAGGTTGAGTAAGAGGGCAGAATTAAATGTCCAAGTTCAAAATAAAGATGTGAATTTCACATCACTTTCAAATACATCTTATTTTCTCTACCATAATAGTTAGCTTTTCAACCTTGAATTTTTTCTTTCAAAATTTCCCTATTAGATACTTACTGATTACTTCAAACTATCTTTGAACTTACAATATTTAATTCTAAGAGAAATGATTAACATTTCTCTGTAACCTTTTTTATTTTATTTTATTTTATTTTATTTTATTATTATTATTTTTTTTTTGGTTTTTCGAGGTAGGGTCTCGCTCTAGTCCAGGCTGACCTGGAATTCACTCTGTAGTCTCAGGGTGGCCTTGAACTCACAGCGATCCTCCTACCTCTGCCTCCCGAGTGCTGGGATTAAAGGCGTGCGCCACCACGCACGGCTTCTCTGTAACCTTTTAGTAGTAGAATAATGCTCTATATAAGAAGTATGAAAATCTATGTGAAAACTTGGTCCAGTACAGACATACAAGGTTTTTCTAGTATATGTCTTGGTCATCTGTAAAATATTAAGTGAACCCATAGCATATTTAAGAGTTTGAATATTAAAGAACATCCATAAAAATTTTAGCATTAGAATAGATATTAATTAGGAAGATATAATAAAATTTTTAACATCATACTTTCTATTTGAATTTGTTTCACATCATTTCTAAGAAGTCAAAGGAAAAATGACATTGCTTCAATTGAAAACTCTTAATTATGTTTCCATATTTTCAGGTAGTTTGGATAGATGGCCCACTTTCCATTCTTTTTGGTTAGAGATGGATAAATCTTATTTAATAAAGACTGTTTATTTTCAGCGATTTATGATCAAAAATATTTGAAACTGTCAAATTCTAGAACTTTTTGGCAAAATAATAAATGCTTAAAATATTTTTTATTTCAGAATAGGAAAAATCAAAACAATGTAAATTATTCCATTCGGAGGAAAATTGTAAGAAAGAGGTTTTACAGAAAACCTTTTTTTCCTGGGATGACGTGAACATTCACCACAGATAGGTCATAGACAAAAGACCAAAGTACAATGACAGGGTGAAAAAAACCTGTTTCCTTAAACCAGTGAGTTCATTAGTGTTCCTTGCAGGTGGAGGTGAGGGGTTGCTTACAGGAGCAGTGACATTACAGCCCACCCCAGCATAGGTGGTGTTGCAGTCAGCTTTCTAGTTGCTGTGCAGAAAGAACACGAGCAAAAGCGGCTTGTGGAGGAAAGGATTTATTTGGTTTAGGACTCGAGGGGAGACTCCATCCTGGCAGGGAAAACGATGGCATGAGCAGAGGGGTTGATAGCAGCAGGTGTGCCAAACTCTGGCAAGGGGAAGCTGGCTTATAACCCCCATAAACCCACCTCCAACAACACAACTACATCAAGGTTGTAAACAAATTCATTTGTTTGTGGGGGACACCTGGATCAAACCATGACAGGTGGTGACCATGGAAGCACATCTCTGGAGCTCATAACTCAACCTGCAGGCAGCTCAACTGATCAGAGTCACTAGTACACCAAAGGACTCTGAGAGGGCAGCTCAGTGGGAGAGTCTCTCTCCCTTTATATAACCTTACGAAGGGGTCTTGCAAACTTTTTCCGCCCTTGTTGACATGCTGGGTCTCCTGAGCTTCCTTCCATCCCCCAAGAGGGAATGTTTCAATTGCTAATTGACATTGATCAAAGTCATACAACAGTTGTGAATTACTCATCTAATTTTGGGAGTGTTCTTGTGACCTTTTAAGTTTCAGTTCACTGAGATATGACTTCTTGAATTTTTCTCCTCTGTTCAGGAGGGAATATTTCAATTCAGAGGTGTTTGCTATACAACAAGAGGAAATACAAGAAGAATGGGAGAAAGGACCAAAGGGGATTGAGGAAGAAGGGAGAGCAGGGGAGAAGGAAGAGAGGATATAAGTGAAAGGAGAGTATGGAGGAGATCACAGAGATAATCTTAGCACCAGCACTGTGGATGCAATTCTATGACTCTGGTCACATTTTAAAAAAATTATTATCATAAATTTAAAATTCTGTGTCAACTGTCATAGTCAGCCACAGGCCGCTGGGATGAAGCTTCAAACCAGGCACAGTTTTGGGGAAGAAAGTATTTATTGAAACTATAGATTGAGGGGAAGTTTCATAATAGTCAAAGAGGCTGGCCCTCTTTCACAGGTCTCAGCAGAGAGAAAAAGCCATCACCAACACCAAACACACAGAATAGCAAACAGGCAGGAGAGACAAAGAGAATTTCCTTCCTGCATGGCCCACACAGGAAAGAATATTTACTTCCAGCTTCTTTGAGCTTCTTTACATTCTGCCCCTTGCTGAGAAGAGGCTGCCTTCCTGTAAACATCCTCAGAGACTCACCCAAGATAATTAAAAAGATCCAAGTTGACAACAAAACCTAATCATCACATCAACTGAGCTAGGGCCACCTGTCAACTTCATCCTCTAATGTAATTACTTCACTCCAATCATACCAAGTTTCTTAAGACTGATGACAATACCAACCTTTCTTAAATCACATGGCACATGCTATTTGTTCCCTCCATATACTTGTTCCTCATCTCTGCATTTTCTATAATGGCTTCTATCAACACTAATAACTATCACATGGTTTGATCAATCCTAGCTATGAACTCGACTCTTGTTTAAAATGTTATATATAACTTATGTAATTCATTTACAGTAGGTATAATTTTTTATTTGCAACACTTTCTAAGAGTTTGGTGATCACAGACCTAGATTAGCATTTAATGATCAAAAAAAAAGGAACTTTTCATAAAGGAGCAAAAAGTCTGTGAATAAGATCTCTACAGAGAGTTCACAAAGTTCAAAAACATGCCAATTCTGTACAAAATAAAGTCTGTAGAGCCCAGAGTTCTGTTGCTGCTGAGCTTACAAGAGCATTTGGTAATTAATCTGAGCTTTGGGGAATTTAGAATGTTGGCAAACACATTTAAACTTTTAAATCTGTTGTTTGATGGGACATCTCCAAGTAGAGGTAGGTCATTCTGTAGGAAAAAATATCTAAGCCTAATTTTGACTTTTTATTTAATCAAATGAGCACAACACATATTTATGGAAATATAGTTTGATTTCAAATAAAGTTTAAGAGCTCCAATAAATACAATTTTAAATCTCACTGCATGATAATTTGATTAGAATGACTTAGCTAATAACTATCACTTAATTTTTATTATTTTCTCATATTGGATTATTCTTGGTTTTATGATTTAAGCTGGGACTCAGTGAAAATAAATGTTTTGTTTGTCATCATCACTCCTAGAAAATCCAAATTAGCTTAAGGCATTCAGGAAGTTGTAACTCAAATAAGCAGCTACTTGGCAGAAAACAATATGTAAAATATATACCATGTATAAAGTAGACTAAACCATACAGCTGAGTACCTCAAAATCAAAAGGTTAAAAAGATCTAAAGGACTGGCAGAGAAACACAACAAAATGACTTAGGGGGCTGGAGAGATGGCTCAGCAGTTAAGGTGTTTGCTTGCAAAGCCTAACAGCCCAGGTTCAATTCCCCAGTACACATGCATCTGGAGCTTGTTTGTGGTAGTTAGAGACCCTATGTTTCCATTTCTCTCTTTTTCTTCTTCTCTCTGTCTCTCTGCAAAAGAATATTTTTAAAAGACTTTGTGAAAAATGAATGATTTGTGGATAACTTATGATTAAGAGAACACATATTGGAGAAAGAATATCTAAAATTATGATAACACATGACAAATATTTGAGAAATATTTATACTGTAAGAAAGAGAAAAATTGTGATGGTCATAAACTAAAATATGAACCATTTAAATTTAGCATAGTCTAGGAAGAGTTGCACCAAATAATAATCTTTCCCTATAAACTTAAAATATCTCTATAGGTCTATAGCTCTGTAGGTCTGGAATATCTGAATATCTGAATAAATACATGTCCCACAAAGAGTTACAAAGATCCCTTCCAAATATCATAGTCTCATATACATATACATATATGTATATATGTGTATAAATTATATATATATATATATATATATATATATATGTATATATGAAAGAGAGAAGAAGAGTAAAAGTGGCCTAAGAGAAGGGCCTCCATAGTCCTGGGATCAAAGGCATGTACCACCATGTCTTGCCCCTAAGTTTTTGATTAGGTTCTTTGGAAACTGTTTCTACCTTTTTTCATAGTGACTGAGAAAAAAACCTGGTAAACCTTTGGCACTAAGTCCACACTTTTTGGGATTGTGGAGTGAAAGTTTGAGAAGCAGAACTCAAAGAAAGCACAAAACATAGGAAAAGTCTTTAAGAAATGTAAGGGTCTGCAATGATGCTCAGGCAACAATTACACTTTTAAGGTTTAGGATTGAATAAGGAAGGAATTATAAAGACAAAATATTTCAAAAGAAAAATCAAGGGCAATAGGTTCTGTGATATTCTGTCTTTAGAGACTGTTACCTCAGATAACTGGCCAAACTCAGAGACCTCACAGATTTTTACAGGACTGTACTCCTGCACAGTGATCCAGAGGAACTGACTTTTCATAACAACTAATAAGAAAGTGAGCACAATTACAAGAATTATTACAGATTTCCCAAGTCCCTCCCAATTTTGTTCCCAATTAAAAACATGAATAAGCAAAACGGATAGCTAATATGAAAGCAACGCTCATCTGAATAACCTCAGATGTGGATTTATCATGAGTCAGGGTCTCAGATTTCTTGGATGCTCAGTTTCCAAGAAACATTCCTTTGGGTTACTTCATAGCTGTTGTCTAGTGTACTTATCTCTGACATAGAATTATTGTATTCAATACACTCTTCAAAACTCCCCACTGAGAATGAAGAAGTAAATGCTGCTCTAATAAAATGCACACTGAGGAATACATTAACAGGAAAGTAGTATTAATCAGGTCAGGCAGAGAAGAGATTGGGAAAATTAGGGAAATAATTTTGTCAATGATTAGAAAATTTTCTGTTGCATGTTTGGGATGGTAAAAGAAAAAAAAGCCTCCTAAGGCACAAGATCTGTTCAAGCTGAGCAGAAATAAATGGACTTCATGACTAACCAGAGGCTCTAGCAGAAGCTAGATGAAGCTCCGTTGAGGCTCTGGTAGAAAGGAGACCTTCACTGAATGGGAGGTTATGCTCAATTTCTTCAAGGCTTTGTGTAAATCTTAAGATTCTATAATCCAGTCAAGTAGAGTTTGAGGAAAACCCCGAAGAACTCTTAAATAAACCCAAATTTTATATAAAATTTCAAACCAGCCATTAACTTCATCTAAGCATTTAATTGGTCTCAGAAATTTAAAGAAGGGGGTAATAAAAAGGAAACAAAAGAATCTCTTGACTGCATGGATGGTCTACTTAGACGAGTTTCAAATTATGCTCCTTAGAACTCCAGAGAGCAGAGGGAATTCTTGAAGCATCCTCAGAAATGGCCTCCAAGCAAAATATTTCAGGGGAGGGCTGGAGAGATGGCTCAGAGGTTAAGGCACTTGCCTCCAGTGCCAAAGGCCCCAGGTTCAATTCCCCAGGACCCACATAAGCCAGACCCACAAGGTGGTGTCCCTCGTGCACTCTCTCTCTCTCTCTCTCTCTCTCTCTCTCTCTCTCTCTCTCTCTTGCCTTCTGCTTAAAAATGAATAAATTAAATATTTTTAAAAATATTTCAGGGGAGAAAGGCAAGCCAAGCAGGTAAGCTTTAGATACCCATTTATTCTTTATATCTATATATTTAACTGCTTAATCATATATATTATTTGCATCAGAGAACAGATGGCTTGCCTTAGGCATTTTGATCATTACTGTATTAATTCAACTTGCGTTATCATTTCTGGGTAAATAAGCATTTTTAAATACAAGTAAACCACAAGCTAGTTCAGATATATTGTGAAGCTTACGGAAAAAAAGAAAGCTTTGCCTCAACTAAATTATTTATTTATTTATTTATTTATTTATTTATTTATTTATTTATTATTTTTTTATTGTCCATAATGAGTTACATTATTTAATGGGCAAATAATGAGTTGTTATCCCCAGTTCCCCAATACCCCTCTTCCCCATTCCCGATCAGCTGGATATCCTCCTCTGTGGCAGTCTGAATCAGTTCTTGGGGCAGGGGACCATGGATACCCTAGGAGTCAGCCCGGTAATCCTGGCCTTAGTATGATCAACTAAATTATTTATATCATATATTTGACCATGTTTTCCAAATAGAAAACAAAATTTTGGTCTACTAAGATATATGACTGATAGGCACTTGGAGTATTTTGCATATCTATCTATCGGAATCCATATCTCTATATATCTGTATATCCATCTATATCTATATATCTATAGCTACATCTACATATGTTGAACCTAGAACCATTAATAAATAATTGAAGGGCTGGAGATGTTGCTCAACAGTTAAGGCACTTGCCTGCAAAGCCTAAAGCCAGATGCACAAAGTGGCACATGCATCTGGCACACAGATTTGATTCTCTCTGTCTCTCTTCTCTCTCTCTCTGTTTCTCTTTTCTCTCTCTCTCTATCTGTCTCACCATTCACTCTCTTTCTCTCTCTTGATTGCAAATAAACAAAATGTTTAAAAAAGTAATTGAAAGTAGGTCTCATGTAACACGGGCTTGCCTTGAACTCATCATGTACTGGAAATGATAAGTATGCAATAGAGAGTTATGAGGATTATGGCTAAGCCAGGTCCACTCACTGCAGCAAATTAACTCTAGACACATTTGCCATATTATGCATCTTGTTTCACATGAGCACTGGGGAATTGAGCTCTGGCCAACAGGCTTGTTGCAAACAAGCACCTTTAACTGCTGAGCAATTTCTCCAGTTCCAACCTTGGACTTTCATCCACCAGCCTCCACTTCCAGAATGCAGAGAAAACAGGCATCCTCCACCATGCCTGGTTTATTTAGTGCTGGAGATGAAAGGAAACACATCATTGTCAATTGAATTACAACTCCAACTTTGAATTTTTTTTTTCTGTTGAGTCAATTATTATAAGTTTAGGTAATTTTAAAGTATTTACAGAAAGTTCTATAAATTAAAAATTTGAACAGATCACTTCTTTAGTCTCAATTCTGAGAGAACACTTGGTAAAATAAAATATGTATTGTCAAAATTCGACCAAATAGCTCTGAGAGCAAAGGTGTAAAATAAAAGGGGTGAACTATTCTAGGTCAATAGTCTCTCTGAATTCCAATCTTTAACCAGAAATAAAAACCTGGTCAAAGGAAAAATAAGCGGACCTTCAACTGTCCTGATTTTTCTGGCATGGATAATAATCGGAAGGACAGTGTCTGCTTCTCTCATTCAATGGTTTCACCCCATGGTAAGGAAGTCATTTAATGGACCTATAGAAGATTAGGTACAAAAGGAAGACATGAATAGTGAACTCAAAGAGAAATCAATAACAAGAATTCAAATAGAAACAAAACAGAAACCAAGGTAAAGCAGTGTCTGTGTATGTGTGTGTGTATGTGTGTTTGCCCACATTATCCACCATATATCACAATAGAAGCTCAGATAGGGAGCAGAGACAGAGCTTAGGGGAAAAATGATTTTTTGAAAACAACTTGACTGTTGTGTTCTAATTTTCCAAATTAAAAAAAAAAATTCATTAACTATCAGTCCTCTCACATGGGATAAAATCAGCATGCCGATCATGGCATTCCCACCGGCATATCATAATCTGAAAAACAAAGTTAAAATTCTTTGATTAGGAAGAAGGATATAGCCTGTGACACTCACTGTGACAAGAAATAAAACTACATGTCCAGGTAATAAAAACTTTTAAGAGAAGAGAGTCCATCTTGAATGTAATACCCAATAAAAATATCCTTCACATATGAGAACAATTTTTTACAGATAAATTCTGAAATAATTCGTTCTTGTAGCTATACTATTAGGAAATCTAGAGTGTCATTCTGTCAAAGGAAAATATCCCAGTTAAGAGCCCAGGTCTGTAAAAAGGTGTAAAGAAACCCAAAAATATACATAAGCATTTATTAAATTTTATTTAGAAGAATATTGACTTGTTCTAAAAATATATGTGGTATGTGGAATATGTGCAAGAATTGGTTATATGTGAGCAATAGTCCTGAAGTAGAAGTGGAGCTAGTAGGCAAGTTTTATGCTGATTGTCAAGTGGAGTAAAATTAGTTCAAAGTGGACTGATATAAATACTTGGGGGAGACAGAGGAACCACTGAGTGTACAGATGGACAGTGAAAGCATCAATAGAGGGGTACAGAATACAATCAAATGGAAAGGGGAAAAGGAGGCACAAAGAAAAAGAATTCTAGGAGGGCATGCTTAAACCAAATGTGTTGAAAATAGTACTGAATGTAAATAATCTGAATACTTCAGTGAAAACATGGAGGCTATGAGAAATTTGCAAGTGTGCTATTTATAAGACCAATGTTTAAATATAAGGACAAGGGTAAAATAAGCTACAAATGATAAGCCTCACTCCCTGTGATCTAAGGAAATATAAAGCATCACCAGTTAATAACGCATGAGGTAAACTTTAGTAAGAGAACTAGTGCCACAGATGAAAAGGAACATTTTGTAATAAAGCAACAACTGAATAATAAGAAATGGGTGTCCTATACTTGATGTTTAATGTCCTGGAATTTCCTCTGTCACCTGGTTCTCTGAAGCACCGATGTATGTGTTGTGGGGTTTTCAGGCTTCTCAAGAAATTTACTTCTAATTATTTTCCTTAGAGGATAGATGAACCCAAGAGTAATTTAATTAAATAAGTTATTTTTATCTTTCAAATGAATAACATTCATGATACCACTAAATTGATCTTATTGAACGAATAAACACACAATTAATACAGAATGAACATGTAAAATAAAAGAACACAGAAAGCAACCCGAGATAAGTTTACCCCTTTCAAAATTTTCATAATTTTCCATCATCTCTTAAATTTTACTTACAACAAAATGTTCATTTTAAAAACTTTCACTTGAATTAAAGTTTTTCTGAATTTTAATTCTCAGGATGGCATTTTGTAAGTAGTGCTACATTAAATATTAGGAAATAAATCATTTGATCTACTGGTTAACTAAGCTCTGGAGAGTTTAGAGATAAATAACTCCTGTCAGTGAACTGCCCACAGGTTAACTGCAGAGACAGACCAGGGAGTAATTGCAATGCTTTAAGAAAGGTATGCACAGGTTGTTTAGAAGAAGCCTTGGGAGGACAGACAAGCCCCGAATTCATTTCAGATTCTGAGAGGAAGTGTGGTCAGGGAATGTGCCAGTCTGTCTGAGTGTCCTATGTAATAAACTGGAAGTACATCAACATGGCTCATCTCTGTGTGGCTCTGCAAGGATGCTACGATTATTAGTAAGTGAAAAGTGAACCGAAATATCTGGTAAAAATTCAAAATCCAACAATTCACTCATGCAGAGAGGTTTTAAACAACACAAAACATAACCCACTAAAATTCTATTTACCTTACTGGGTGCATCCCATGACTACTTGCATTATGACCCTCTGTTTAAAAAACTACATGCTTGAATGTCCAAACGACCAGAAAATTCAAATTGTGTCAAAATTATGTCATATCATCTTGAACTAAATACAATACAATCAAATTTATACATTATTTTCTTTTTAAGTGCATCAATATCCCCGACTATATAAAAGGTGATAAAAACCAAAAATTAATGATCAAATTCCTTTCGCATAATACAGAGAAAAAGAAAATATCATAAATACCGTAGATACATGCATAATTCTCAATACCCAATTTGTCCAATAAAGTCTTTTACTTTTACCCACTACAATGTCTATTTCAGTTTCCCTCTTTCCCTTGCCATTGTTCATGTATCTGAAGAGATAAAAATAATAGTTATCAAAAATACTTTTAAAAGGGAGCTGGAAAGATTGTTCGGTGGTTAAGGGGCTTGCCTATAAAACAGAAGGACCTGAGTTCAATTCCCCAGTACCCACATAAAGTCAGATGCACAAGGTGATGCATGTGTCTGGAGTTCATCTGCAGTGACTGGAGGCCCTGGTGTGCCCATTCATTTTCTCTCTGTCTCTCTCACCCTCTACCTCTCTCTCTCTTTCTCTTTCTCTCTCTCTCATTCTCTCAAATAAATAGATAAATAGAATATTTTTAAATATGCAAAGAATAGAATTAATTTATTTTGAAATAGAAGTATCATTAACTATTATGTCCTCTTGTACTTCAACCTTCATGGAAGTTCTCAGAGTGCTGGAAAGAAATCATGTATGCCTGAAACTTCCCCAAAGGCTAACACCTGACTTCATTGTAACAAGTTGTGAATAGATTTTGGCTGTGTATCAATTAAACTTTTTTTATGTCTCAAATTTCCTTCATATTTTCTTTCCATAATCTTTCAGAGATGAATAATGGATACATGATATTAATTTTTCTTAATTTTCCTGGAAACAATTTTTATCCCAACTACTAATTGCATTGTTGAAGTATACCCCAGATTTTTAGTGTAGAAAACCTGACCCCCAAATTCATTTGCTAATGCATCTAGAGATGTGACTTTGGGGAGAGGATAAATGAAATAATGAATTAATGGATTACCACAGAATGGCAGTATTTCAAGAGTGAGCAACTTCTGCATATTTGGTCTTCCTTGCCCTGTGAGAGTCCACTTTTGATGCAGCAAGAAGGCCCCAGCTGATGGCCAGCAGGGCCAGTGCCTAGCATCCAGAACTGTGATTTTTCACAAATAAACAACTATTTTTTTAACTAAACAACTTGCACTTACTTCTGTCATAGTAACAGAAAATGGAGTATTTCACTGAAATTTTATTTCAATTGTTTTTTGTATTTCCACAATTTGCACTTTCTTTTGAAAATATATTTCCAAATTTCATATATTGTTAGTCATTCCTGAGAATACAATTCCTTCAGTTTCAATAACTTCCTTGTCATTTTGCATCTCAGCACTTCCGTTGTGCTACTTCATGGACCCATTTCTTCTGCCTGTCTTAAGCATTTCGATGTAGGAAAACCTGTTTTGTTCTCTTTTGATTGTTTTGTGATATTTTACAGTGACCTCATATGTGTTAAATTTTATCTTTAAGGCTTTTTAAAGGTAGCAAGGTAGCTTCTTCTAGAGAAATATGTGTGTGTGTATATATATATGTATATAAACCTCTCAATAGTAATTCAATAAGGTTTACCTTTTAGTTTTAAAATTATAGCATGATTCATTAGTAAAAGTTAAAGAGTTTGCTATCAAAGACAATAGGGATATTATTAGTTTTATTCATTATTTGGCAATATTCTGTGAGCTGGATTAAGTTTAGTCCATCCTTATTGTTAGGCACAGAATATCATCCATCAAATCCACATGTTGATATCATGACCAACGTGATGAAATTAGGTGGTGGGTCCCTTTGGCAATAATTAAATCATGAGGATTATCAAGGAGATTAATGTTCCTTTAAAAAGACAAAGAACCGGGCACCTAGGGGAAATTCCCACTACCATTGAGCTACAGAGAGGCTACACCCACTGGAATCCAGTGAAAAATCAATGCTTGTCTCATTTAACCTATATTGATCTCATTCTCTGATGGAGATACTGTTTGTATTTTTCAGAAGGCAGTGAGAGAGCCAGGGACAACCCAATACCACCAACAAGACATTGGAAGATGGCTGACATCTTGGCAGGAGACAAACCACACCTAGCCTTCACACAGGGCCCAAATGAAACCTACAAGAAAGTGATGAGACAAACAGGAGACAAAGCACCACAGCAAGTCTGATAACCCATGAAAGGTTAATGAAGACAGACACCAACAATACACATCACAACCCAGGGCAAAGAACCAGAGATACTTAAGATCTCAACAACAAAGCAGACACAAAACTCATCCACTATGACTCAGGGAACTGAGCAGAAGAGAGGGCAGAAAAACTGTAAGAGCCATGGTGGGAGAGAATATTCAGAGACATTGACCCCTCACCAACAATACACAAAGAGGAAGAAAAAAAGAAAAACTGGCTCCCTCTGGTGCAGTTCATAACCCCCTAACCTATGGACAGATCCAGTGTGTGCACCAAGGAAGTACCCAGTGGGTAGGGCACAGAGGGACACCTTCACAAGATTTGATCATACAATGTAAATACTTATTCATAATAAAGATATTAATTAAGAAAAAAGAAGACAATGAGCTTGCTTATCACAATGCCTCGGCCCTTTGCTGTGAAGACACACAGCAAAGACTACTGTCTGCAGAGCAGGAAGAATTCCTTCATCAAACACCAGATCTGATAGTACCTTGATCTCAGGCATAAAAGCCTCCACACCTGTGAGAAAGAAATGGATGTTGTTTGCGCTACTTAGTTCATGGTATTCGATAATACTGATTCTAACTGAAATGTTTTCCTTAGAGAGATGCCTCAGATTCAATCTGCAATTGAATTGTGGTCAAGGAAGATACATTAGTTTCTTCAGGAAAGTCTAACAAATTACTGAACATTTCGTGGTTTAAAATTTTACAAATTTATTATCATGTAGTTCCATTACTGCAGAGGCTAAAGTACGTATGTGATGGAGTGAAGATGCCCAAAGTGCCATGTTTATTTCTGGAAGCTCAAGCTTCCTTTCCTGTCCTAGGAGTACCCAGACCCCTTGTCTTGTTTATGACCCCCTCCCTACAACCTCAAAGCCATAAATAGCCAGCTGGGTTTTCTCACAGCATATGACTCTTGACATTCACTCTGGTGCTTTCTGCTTCCATGTCTAATGAGCTCTGTCATTACTTTGTGATCACCTGATAACCCCAGGTAATCTTCCTAGCTTAAGGTTAGCTCACCAGCTAATGTCCTTGTGTTATACAGCATATTCATAGCTGTTAGGTTGGTCATGAGTATCTTCATATGCAGCCTCTTTCAGCCTATCACACTAAGAGTATCGGCACTTGTCTTCCCCTCTTATCTGAAAGTCTAGAAATCCTGAAGAGGGACAATCAATGTCATCAGACTTACTAGAAACATTCAAGAATGAAACTAGCTTTGTGCTCTGTTTACTATTTTAGAGTCACCAATCAATTTAATATTTGCCTGATTTCTGTGTATGTCTGATATTTTAGCAACCCATTGATATATTTAAGGACGTTTTTTGGTCCTTAAATAATTTTCCTATAACTTTAAGTGTTTAGAAGGAAATAGTGGTCAAGAGAACTTACACATTTTATTATAATAGATGGATAATAGCAGTCTAACTATTTAAAGGTTTGCATCTGTGAATTTCAGTTAAAATGAAATTTAAAAACAATTGAATTTTATCATATAGATGATAAATGTAATATTTATATGCTTAATCACCATCACCATAATCTTTGATGTGAAAGCATTGTCTTTAATTCATCACAAACAGTCTTTAATCAAAGGATAATTATGTCCCTGATATTTCCTGGTTGCCAACTCTTTGCTAAGTTTCCAGCAGATCCTAACTGACCAACATTTCTTAACATGTTCAAGGACATGGAGCAGAAGCTCTGGTTTCTTAAATTTCACTCAACCCCATTAACTTTTAATGAGTAGGTCTCTATTCAGTTAATTCACTAGGACCAAAATAAGGCTGAGTTAAAACAATATATGACATTTTCCCCTTAAAGAACTCTAAGCATAACAGTAAATACATCAGGTAAACATTACAAGGCTACCATGTTTTAAATGTCATCAAAAACATTGTTTCTAGATAAAATGGTGGAACAGAAAAAAAGATATATTCTGCAATTAAATGTAATAGGGTTAAATAAATCACAGAGACGAACTGCCCAAAGCTTAGTCTTTGAAATAAGCTTCTGCAACTAGGTGTGGTGGTGCACGCCTTAGATCACAGCACTGGGGAGGCAGAGATAGGGGGTCACTGTGAGTTTGAGACCACCCTGAGACTACATAGTGTGTTCCAAGAGTGAAACCTTGAAAACACAAAATAAACAAATAAACAAACAACCAAAAAAAGATGACGAAGAAGAATGCATTTCTAATCATGAAAGAAGAAAAGCATGTTGTAGGAAAAGCAGGAAAATTGTGACTTTTCAGGTTAGTATAACCGAAGAACATTTTTCTTTTCATGTGTAGTGGATATAACTTAGAAGGTATTTGCTATAGAAATAATTTTTAAAAAGCTGTAGTGTTTCCCAAATCTGGCTGCTCATTGAATTTTCCTTTACAGATTGTTATGTAAATTTTTAAATTTTTATTAAATTATGAACTTTATGAACAAAATCATGTGTTGGTTTTATTCCCATCAGGTTACAGTCTCCTCTGCTGACAATTATCTCCAGATGTCAGAACCATCCTACAGTAAATGGTTTCATGATGCTACCAGGTCTCTCTGATACATTCTTACCTTGGTTAAATGCCTTGTGTTACAGATAATGGAATACTTGAGACATGGATAGTCTCATATGTTAAGTAGCAGCAACATAGGACACCTCCATTGTCAAATCCTTAGTTCTCAGTGATTTTAATGAAGATTCACATAGTTTGTGCTTTAATGTTTTACATACTACAGTGTGTCACCTCTGCCTTGTCGGTTCCGTACCTCTGAGTACGGTAACTTAAAATAAAAATACTCAAAACCAGCATCCCCCCAAATCCTTTTTTTTTCTCTGTATCTCTCTTCTTGTGGGTAAGGAAAATGACTTCAAACATGACTCATTCCCACAAATAATTTCTCAATTGTTTATACCTATATTAGATAACCTCCTGTTGCATGAGCTTTTCCTGGGGAGACATGAATGTCTATTCACCCCAGACAGATCACCAACGACAAACCAAAGTAATGAATCCACCCACATGTAGCTTGATCATCCAACCAATGAATAAGTATCTTGGAGAATATGAGTAAGTATAAGGAGGGTGAATTACCCCCCAACCCCACACCACTGTGAAGTCTCACCCCAAGCATTGATGATGGCTCTAACATATGTGCATAAGGTTCCTGCCTTCACTTAACCTCCTACCTGCATGTGCTCTCTAGTAACTCAGGTGACCATGTGCAGCTGAACCAGCACTAGACAGAACAGGGAGGAGGTTCCAGGTGGTTATAAACTGAGAGTCTAATGATCCTGCCCACCCACTCCTTCTAGGAGTGCCATCAACAGCTGGTCACAGCTCTGATTAAGATGGTAATGGATGGATGTGTGGGTGATCAGGCTGTGTCATCAGTCACCCCATTTATCACCAGGGTTGAATTTGGCTGCTCTGGAAGGCTAGACAGGTGTTTCTTTCCTCCCTTGCCAATTCACATGTTCTCCTGAAACTCTGTGCTCACCAGAGGAAGACAACCTTCCCCAATAGAGGAATATTGGTCTCAGTCAAAGGTATACAAGCAGATGCACTCCCCTGCTGGAACCTAAGACAAGCTTTCAATATTAAAATGGCTGTTATGCTTGGAGCATAGCAGTACATAACAGTACTCTTGTCTCTCTTGTCTCTTGTCTCACTATCAAGGATAGTAGATTGACCAAGACTGCTAATCAATATTCAACCTTTGCTATTGGGGGGAGGGGAGGATGTGCTGATTTTCAACAAAGCACAAAGTCATCCAATATCCAAAGTCAAAAAATAAATAAAAAGAGAGCTTCCTTATAATAACAATGTCATCTAATGCTGCTGCAATCAACAGATGCTACTATGCTAAGTAAATCTTTCAGAACTACTGTATGAAATGGTTTAAGTTAGAAATAACCATGACTAGGTTGTTGTGTTCAAAGAACCAGTAGGCATTTGGGGAAGGAAATGAATCAGATTCTGTATTTAAAAGAGAATAATAGTTACCAGTAAGCTATCAAAAAGATGGCAATATTTTATAAATGAAATATTGGAGATATATAAGAGTATGGGAATATAACCAGAAATACTTAGGATCTCACTGAATTTTCATGGTATTTTTTGAGGAAAAAAATAAGCACTTATTCCCAAGTTCCAAGCTGACTGGGTATCCCAAGCACTAACTAAAGTATGAGGAATAATATGCAATAAAAGTGAACATGCGTCATAGGAATCGCAAGAAAAGTGACCATATTTGGGATATTCTCCAGGACAGATGAGAGAAAAAAACCCGGGGATTTATTATGAAATTGTGTATCTAAATATGATTTACATGTAAACATTTCAAGATCTAAATTCTTTAGTCAGTATGAGATTAGGAGTTTTCAGCACTGTCTTCCCCACCTGCTGGAATTTCTGCTGTCTTCACTGATAGCATGAATCGCCCACTCACTGCAAAACAGCGTGCAGAAAGATAGAATATTTACAGAGATACTAGATCAAAACCAAAGTTGTCAGATTGTGACACTGACATTACAAATACTTATCTGAATCAAAAGTCTAAAAGCAAAATTGAATGATTACTTTGATTTACAAAATTCTCCAAGGAGCTTTGGGTTCATAAATCAAAAAAGATTATATTGAAGTATTTTCAACTTTGGCATAAATATAACTTTATCCCAACGCTTTAAACATTAAGGTATAACAACACTCGCTGCACTCCTATTGCTACAGTCAACAAACTTATGTGTCAATAAGTTTTAATATTTTCATGATGAACATACTGCAAAATAAATATAAAAATTAATGTAAAATACTAAGTATACTTAAAGCAATTTACTTTCAAAAGCATCTAGGATATACTTGTAAAACATTTTCTCTACACATTTTTCAGAGATAAGTACATGTTATTCATACACAGATATTTAGAGTAAGTTAGCTTATTCAAAATTGCTGAAGAAAAAGTCTTTTCTATATCAGGTGAGTATGGCTTTGGCATATTGTGATATTCACAAACTATTATCTATTTAATATAGATCAAATTTCAAATGTTCTCTAAAATTAAAGCTCTTTTTATAAAATATTTTGAATTTTGATTTGATTAACCTAATCATTGTAAATAAAATCGTTTTCTTACAACCAACCATGCATATTAATTTCCATGCAATCAATAACAGTGGTTAAAATAATTTATTTGATCAAATCAGCCTATTTTTATTTACAGTTTTACTTCTCTGACTATAACAGAGATTACTATGACACATTGCTACTTGAAACTAAGTAACAAGTACTTGATATTAAAAATTGAGCACATCTCAGAAACAAGTAAGGAAAATACTATGTAAACGTCTTATTAAGTGAAGAAAACACACAGAATTTAAAATAAAGGCAACATTGTTTTGAATTCTGTGACATCTATAGAAATAGATTGTTTGGCTACATCCTGAGCTTCTCAGCTTCAGGTCTCCTGATTTGATGGGAGGACAATTCAAGCCATCAAGTATGGTGTTTATTAAGACAGCCATCAAGTGTAACATGCAGCATCATGTCTGACATGAGTACATAAAAGTTATTATCTCCATAACCTCCTACCCCATGGACTGATCCAGACTGCCCACAGAGGAGGATACCCAGCTCATTGGGGAAGGGAAGAGGGAAATCAGAGAAATGGGGCACCAACACATTATTTGCTCATTCAGTGTACGTAAATATGGATTATAAAGATAATAAAAAAGTTATTATCTCAGCATAACTAAGATCTATGGGAGAGACTAACATATCCATCCTTGACACAGTTTTCTACACAAACATACAGTCTGTATTTGTTTTATGATTTAGGTATTAAGCTAACTTATGAGAGTTTGCCTCATATAAAATTGACACATTCCTGCTTATTCACTACCATGTGAAATAATTAATTTTGATGGTATAAGAAATGGCAGAGGACAAAGGAAAGAAAGGGACCAAGGTTGAAGGCAAAAATCTTGATCCTAGAAAGGTCTGATAAGTTTCGGGGGGCAGGGAGTGCAAGAGAATATAATACGAGACACAAGTATAGATCTGAATTTTGGAAGTAGTTAGCAGCAGCAGTTGGCCTATTCTTGCCAACTAAAAACATTGTGGTATATAGAATTGAGTAGGAATCCTAATTTTGTATTATTTTCAGGTAACTGATCGTCTCAGTATCATTTAGCTAATTTTTCCTTCCTTCACTGATATGAAATTGCATGTTCATCATCACATAAATTCCAATGCTTTAGTCATCAATTCTGTTTCTATGTGTGGGACTAAATGTGACAGTCTCTATTTAGATTAAATGCCAGTGTTTAGATTACTTTTTAAATGATCCGAGGATAATACTAATTCCAGGTGGTTCTTCCCAAGCCATCCAGTATATTACAAGGCTGCACTGTACTCCATCACTTGGTACATGATCTGGAAATATACAAAGTGACAACATAATGAGGAAAATAATTAGAACACAGGCTTAAAAATGTTCCGCTTAAGATTTTTTTTTAATTTTAGTATCTCTCATTAATTTCATATTCAGAATCTCACATGTACTTTTCTGCCTTCGCCATCTCTAATAAAAACTCCCTACTACAGTTCAAGTTGGAGATTTGATTGGATGTAATTGAGTCTTTCTGCCTTACATAATCACTGCAGGAGATGGTCCTGACAGTTTGATCGCTCTCAATTCTCCTCTAAATTATGCAGATGCTATTGGTTCTTTTAAACAGCCCTCTGCATCATTCCTTGTAAATTGCTAAGAAACGGAGACAGCTTAACTATCAGGAAAGGTGAATGTGCTGGGGACAGTGTTGGTTAACCATCAAGCTCAGCTGCTCCTCAATGAGCCTAAGACAAATCCAGTTCACTCAGCTGTGTGGCCAGGGATGTGCTCCTTCGTTGTACGATACATCATCTTCTTTATCTATAACATGGGATCACGATAGTGTCTACACTGTATCATGGTTAGGAGAGTTGAATGTGCTAATATTTGTAGCTAATTGAATGTTGAATGTGCTACTATTTGCTTGCAAAAGGAGCTTTGCACACAGTATCATGTTGCTATGATCTAATGCTCCGTATACTGTACCTGCTCTCTGTACCCAAGTTCTTCCCCATTCTGTCCTCATAGTCCTCATTCAGTATCCTCGAAAGTTTTACTTTATCTCAAAAAATATTTAATGACATTATCACATTAAAATATGAGTACCCAAAAAGGCTATGCTTATTGTTCTTCCCAGAGTGAACATGGATTTAAGTAAGGAGACTTAAAATTACTCTACAATGTGTACCTGTGTTTGGATGGACTTAGATAACGGAAAACCAGGTACACAGAGGGAACTTTCCAGCATTTCTGAAACTTCACAAAGCAGCTGCAAAGCACGAGGCAAGGATAAAACCGGTCAGAGGCAGAAAAGTCAATTTCCCCTGCTTATATAATTCAATATAGCATTTCTAGAGTGTTCCAACAAAACAGAACAAACTTTCTGAAGTCACTATTGTGTTTCAAGTCCAAATGAAAATACACATAACCAGACCTTATTTGCAACCAACCCAGTCAATTAAGCCTGTTAGCACTCAGGAAGATAGGCTCACAATTCCAAAGACCACTGCTATTTCCCACATGGCAAAGAAACAATGCTGCATCCTGTCACACCATCTAGAATTCCTCAGAATGGTCTTCTCAGAGAGCTGCTGTCCTATGAGACAGAAGTCTTTGGTTCTCTCTCACACTCTACTTACTGCATTCTCTCCAATACTAGAATTCTGCAAAAACCAATTCCTGGGGACATGGCATGCCAAGATTATTCAGGGTCATTCCTCCTTCTCTCGAACTCCTTTTATTGCTTTTGCTTTTGATGAACTGCCTCTCATCCTACTTGGTTCCTTTTCCCAAAGCTTTTCTGTAATGTCCCACAAATCCCTCAGTTCATGGGAGCCATGCCTCCTGTCCACCTGGCTATGGCTTCTTTCTCTTCAGCTCTGAGAGAAGAGGATCTCTTGTGGTCAAAGGAATTATGGGAAAAATACTTCTCTCCCATCTCTTCAAAATTTTGTAAGGACTCCATACCTTTAATTGTAATTATTAAAATGGTCCTTTTGAAAAAAAATTCTGCTGCATTCAGCTGAAGCATGCGCTATTCATCCCTCTTAGATCCCTGGTCCTTCGGGTTGACCCTTTGCGGTTCTGAGACAGATGCCATTTGGTCAGAATGCATTCTCATTAAGAGTCATCCCCTGACCTTTGCTGGTCAACACCTCGCTCAGTGAGGTGTGCATGCACTCATTTTCTCTATATCTGTTACCTTACTACTAGCTTCTGTCCCCTTTACCCTGTACTGAGAAGCAGTCACTCGACCCATCCATGCTGAAATCATCAACTCACTTCTTTCTGCTCTGCTCAATCAGAGCAAAGTCCTGCACACTGTGTATTCCTAATGCAAAGTGTTGGGTCTTCTTGGAGAACATAATAAAAGCAGGCAATTCCATGATTCAAAAACATTCCCTGAATATGAAAGTTCCATGTTTTTCTTCAG
>PVHP010007363.1:0-57097 GCA_004024765.1 Zapus hudsonius | reverse complement strand
AATTAAAATTTGATTATTTTTGTTATACAAACTGAGCATGATCATATATATTGGTGTAATAGTACTATACCATTAAGACTAAACAGTCATTGAATGCTTTCTAAGTGCTAATGACAACAACATATCATACTCCAATATTCTTCTAGAAGATTCATGATGTGGAATAACATGGTATACTTCAAATCATAAATGTTTCATAGAAGAAATAGTGTGTCCGTTATCATAATAAATGGAACTTTGTCCTTTAACCTTTTCTACCCAAATTTAAAATGTGAAACTAGACTGAGGCCATAATAAAGATGATAAGGTATTAAATATAGTATAATAATATACATATACTATGATGTGATATAATGTAGTATTATATTGTAAAATAGAGTAAAAGGAGTAAAGTTGAATCAACATAACATAGAAGTATAAAATGGTCTATAGTGATAGAAGACTAACATAGTTACATAATAAGGTTAAGAGTCAAGGAAACATTAACAATAATTAGTTATAAGTTACCTTGTATTGGTTTTTCTCTGTTAGTCATGGCAAAAAACACTTTGTATATATATATATATATATATATATATATATATATATATATATATATATATATATATATATATATATTCACATAACTTGACCAGTTAGTTTCTTTAGAATCTCCCTTTTGTTACAAGGTAACTCGTAGTACACAGGGCAGCTCACTACAGAAAACAGCCATGACAGACTGCTTTATAAGCATGTGAAGTGGCAGGTAACACCAGAATTATGATATTTGGCCAGAATTCATTTAGGCACATGTTTCCTCATAAAGGTACCAAACTAGGTCTACAAGAGATAGGTGACATGGTGACCTCATCAGCAATGCTATCGTTTGCTTTTGCATGATTCGGAGCTCAAGTTCATTGGCAACAAGCATGACACTGACGAATAGATATACACTCTGAACATGCATTTCCACTATAATGTTTTTAAATTTTTTTCTGTTCTTTTAAAACAGGAGTATACGATTGATATATTTTTTGCCCAAACGTGGTATGACAGGCGTCTGAAGTTCAACAGCACCATTAAAGTCCTCCGGCTAAACAGTAACATGGTGGGGAAAATCTGGATTCCAGACACTTTCTTCAGGAACTCCAAAAAAGCTGATGCTCACTGGATTACCACTCCCAACCGGATGCTGAGAATTTGGAATGATGGTCGTGTGCTCTACACCCTGAGGTATTTTTTGTTCAAGAAAACAAAAGCATTTGCTGGAAATAAAGCAAAAAAAAATCATAATCTCTTAGGAAGGAATAAAAAAAGAAGGGGAATAAAAAATAAGGGGAAAAATTCAAGTTTACATTGTATTTGACATACTTGATTAAAATAGAAAGGAGACTATAAAATTAGTTTTACTTTCTTTTAGCAATGAGCCTTTAAAAATTATTAATCACAGGTAGAACTCCTTTTATATAGTGTGATAATCTTTGCTCTCACAGTTGACATAATATTCCCTTCTCTGTTGTGAGGTTTCCTGACATTTGTTCCTATCTTGGTATTTGGGTGTGTGCCCTGCTGTTCAGAATATGGAAATTAAACAATTATCCTTTGGACCCCCAGCGATTATAACTGGAAATGTTTGAAATTTTAAAAGAATCATTGTTAGATGAGAACTGTGGTGTGGGAGGTGCCAGACGATTTTATCTCTTTAGCTACAGGATGACCTGCACAGAGACTGCATTACCTTTCTTCTCCTGAAACGCTGCTCGCCAGGGTGGTAATAGGCTTTTGTGGTTTAATTCACTGTCTAATTGTGGATTAGATATATTTTGGAAAAGCCAAAGGAGCTTGTTAGTACTTTCTAAACTGGAACATTAGGTAACAGTAGGAAGATTTTCTATTTAAGCTATTTTATGTCATTACTTGAGCCCATTTCTCACTTGCATGAATTTATCATATTTTGCTGTGTAGTTTCCCCTTGGGGAGACAACACTATGTAATAGCATAATATATAAGCACATATGCTTGTGACTCAGATATGAGAGTGGCAGTAGGTACTCCATCTTGCTGTCTCTATAAACTAAAGCAACTCCAGGATTTCCACGTGAAGAATTTTGGCTCAGTATGGTAGCAGAGCTCCTGGTTATAGAGCACATTATAAAGTTTTGTTTGCATAATAAGCATGATTTACTTCGTTATATTTTTATTTAAATAAATGGTATAACTGGAGAAAATGACTGAGAAAGAAGGCAACCCCACACACTGAGCTGCACAGACCTTGCCAAAGTTTGCCCCTACTTGAAGGACCATAGACTTTTCATTCTTTTTTACAAATATTTTAAAAGTTTTATTGATATAGTTCACATTGAATAGTTACACAATTAAAATGTATAATTACACGACTTAGTATACAGTTACCCAAGCATCATAATTTAGAATATTTTTGTTACTCCCCCCAAAAAAATTTTATACCCACAGCAATTACTCACCATTCTTTTCCTGCTCCCAACCCCAGCATCCACCCATTCTTTTCTGTATGTAGATTTGGTCATTTTGGGCATTTCATATAAATGGTATCAGACAATGTGTAGTCACTGATTTTCACTTAGCCTAATGTTTTCAAAGTTCACCTATAGTGTGGAGTGTGTCAGAATTTCTATTGTATGCATATGCCACGTCTTGTTTATCTTTCAGTTGATTGCTTTTAGTCTTTTCCCATTTTTTATTTATTGCAATGCTAACATTCATGTTTAGGATTTTTATGGGCATGCTTTAATTTCTTATGGGTATATA
This sequence comes from Zapus hudsonius, assembly GCA_004024765.1. Classification (NCBI taxonomy): domain Eukaryota; kingdom Metazoa; phylum Chordata; class Mammalia; order Rodentia; family Dipodidae; genus Zapus; species Zapus hudsonius. The sequence goes on along the minus strand of PVHP010007363.1, from coordinate 54,331 downwards.
CATGTATATTCTGAAAATATTTCCTCCCAGACTAATTTCTGCTTTGGATAAAGTCCAATCCACCAGTGCTTTTCTTTTGTAGTTTATTTAGAAAAATCTATCCGTAACTCAAGGTCACAGTGAAATTCTTTCTTTTAGAAGTTGTATGCTTAGCTCATGTATTTAGTCAATAATCAATTTTAGATCAATTTCTGCATAGTGTGTAAGGATCAAGTTTATTTTTCTGCATATTTAATGCTAGCATCACTTTTTAAGATAGGATCTTTTAGTCCAGATTGCCCTCAAATTCTTTATCCTCCTGCATGCTGAGATGACAGGGATGTATCACAACACATGGATCAGCATCATCTTTTGAAGAAAAATTTTTAAACAATATCCACTACTTTGTCTTGTCATTTTTGGCAAAAATCAACTCACAATGTGTGTGTGTGTGTGTGTGTGTGTATATATATATATATATATATATATATATATATATATATATATATATATATATATACTATTAATTCTATTTTCTTGCCTATTTTTGGACTTTTCATTCTTGAATGTTTGTGAAATGCATCTAATAGCTTGTGCCTTACAGAGCTGTTACAAAGGTTAAATAAATGAGTGCAATGTGCCACACTTAACCTGTGTGTGCTTTCAGTAAAACTCTGATTTTCAGTAAAACTCTCATATGATTCTTCTAGATTCATGTCCTAGAACTTCCAGCTTCCAAAGGATTCATAGAATATATGCCAGTGACATATACTTTATGGCTTAGATTATATTCAACATATAAAGCAGAAAATTTTCAAATGGTTCCAAAGCCTTTACCAAAGGCAGATCAGTTACTAGTAAAAATGTTTTCAAGTGCAAAAGAAAATTTCTATTTATCATATGTTTATTAAATTAGAAATAAGGTAATGACTGGAATTAGAAATCTGCTTATCAAATTCTATATATAAATAAACTCATTCCTGCTTCTGAAACATGAAATCACTTATCTCAAATCTTATAATTATCACAGTGTAGTTATTTTTGAATTTCATTAATCTGAGAAAAAAACTACAATATTCAATTACACAAGCCACTGCAAAACTGCCAAGTGTGATCTGCTTAAAGTTTGAAAGAGAGATAGAGAGAGAGGAAGAAAGAAAGAGACAAATTTTATTTTGGTTGCTTATCTGAGTTATGTGTGCATGTGAATAAATGTATATGTCTGTATCTATATCTGTGTTTGCAATCTATATGTATTGTATTCAAGTTTATTTTGGAGAGATAACACTAAAAATACAAGTTTCATAAAATTTAGAAAATAAACAATCTTTTCTTTGAACAGTATTTAATTATGATATGACAATGATAAGAAGACCAATAAATCTAAGTCCAAGACACAAGTGTGCCACCATGTATGTGACATTGATCAAGCTAAAGTACAATAAAGCCATAAATGATGACACATTACATTTTATCCAGATTCATACCCACATTCATAGACAAGGATATAACTTAGGATCATTAATTGCTTATTCATACAACAGGAAAATAAAATGTCCCCAAATAAATATTATGCTAATTGATCAAATTTGAAAAAAATAAATTTTCATCAAATACATTTTTATAACTTGATCAATGGTATCTAGATATTTTAAGAACTCTAGCTCACAGAGATGAACATTTTAAACATTGCCAGTACATTACTATTAGATGTTGACTATGTTCCTACTTCTTCAACGTGGTCAAAAGCTCTGGACTCCTTTAGATTTTAAATTTTTAAAACATCTCCCTCCATGAGACACAGCTCAGGTCTTAAGACTTAATATCTGGATGCCTTAGTTTATACTTCAGGAGCAAATGAGACTCATTAGTGAACTTTCCTAATGTGTCTATGTATGTGTATTTACCATTTCTTGTTTCCCATTAGCTATTCCTCTCCACTTTTATATCCTATTTAATCATTGCACAGTGTTATAGTTTTCCATTATAAGAGATGTGCAAAGCCACATTGTAAAGAACAGGTCTCTAAACCTATATAGCCAGGTGAAACTAGCAGGTTCTTATAAAGAGAAGGTTTTGCTTTACTTCTCAGGTAAAATCAGAGAATCGCCAGATTCATTTAAGATGTGAACAGTAAATGAACCTGAGGTCCTAAAATATTTTGTTCTACTTAATTAAATATATTCATGGAATAATCCCATTATTTTGCCAAAAGTTTAAAAGCTGGAGTAATCACAAATTTTAAATAGAGTTAAGGTGATTGAGATGTCCTTGTTTGCTGAGTGAAAGTAAATAAAATCACATTAGGTCTTAAGTATTTTTTTTTAACCTGTACTTGGGGGATATTTTGTATTATTATCAATCATAGCGGGAGATGCATTTGAGAAAGCATACTGGTATACGTGTAAGAAATGGCACTTACCATTTCTCTGTCTATATCTTTCTAATCAGACTGACTATTGATGCCGAGTGCCAGCTGCAGCTGCACAACTTCCCAATGGATGAGCACTCCTGCCCTCTGGAGTTCTCCAGCTGTGAGTAACACTCCTGAGTTCTTTTCCCTCTCCCTTACAGTCCCAGAATTTCAGGGGACTGCAAAGTGGCATTGGGCCATATTAAATGACCTTGAAGTTTCTTTTCTCAGAATACCAAGTAATCTCAATTAGGGCAATTCCTGAAGAATAGGTCTTTTTCATCAGAAATTACAAATATGTTTCACTGGGTGGCAAACTTTAAACAAAAGCAGTGATTACCTGGGAGGTTTGTTGAGAAAGACCCTATGAACAGACCTGGATTCAGGAAAAGAGCATAGTGGATAATTTTATCCCCTGATCTGCTTCCTTCAATGGACACAGAAAAATGTTAGGACACATTGATAAGTAAGACCTGGCAAATACAAATGCTATTTTAGAAGGAAGCATCCAAAATTTTCTTTCCAGTAGTAATTCTTCATAATCATGGTTATCTTTCCATATCATCATTAAGATATAAATAGTTGAATTTGAATAATGTTTATTTATTTATTTATTTATTTATTTATTTATCTATTTATTTATTTATATTTGCTCATGTTAGAGTTTGAAACCGGGGCCTTGAGCATGCTAGGAAAACACTCTCCTGAGTTTTAGCCACAATCATTATTTCTAATTTTATTTATTTTTACTTAAACTATTTTTCTTTCCATCCTTACCTTAACAACATATCTACTCAAGTAACATGCACTTCTATCAGTCCTGAGATAAGTATGTAATAATGCCTATTATAAAACAAGTAGATTAGGGAAAACTTGAAAAAATTCTCCCGAGTATTATGTTTAGGAAAATTGTACTCATAACCAATTCATGGTTCTGATTCTCAGTGCAACACCTTTTTCATGAAGATTTTCTATTCCCTGGGTTGAAGGCTTTTTATTATATTCTCCTTGAAATTTCTACTCACTCATATTAATTGCAAATTTCTATATATACTTAAATGGAGTCTGAAATTTATCTGTAATATCATAGTGTATTTCCTATTTTTGGTGTTTCCTGTCACACAATCTGCTGTAACCCAGCACTTAGAAGGAAGGGCAGGAAGATGCTGAGCCCAAAACCAGCCTGGACTACATTTATTTAGAAATACCCTGTCTTGAAAACAAACAAACAAACAAACAAACAAACAAAAAAGGGCCCAAACAACTCTGAATTTTGTGTGTGTTAAGTACTCTTCACTGTTGAACAATATCTTGCTTATATAATCTTCATTTTATGCAGCTCACTTTATGTGTTATTTTAGGTGACATTTAGAAAATCATATCTAATTTATTTTCTATGCACTTTAAACTGATTTTCTAGAGTCTTTTTTTTATTTTTGATCTTTTTCTTCTAGGTGGACATTATCTCATTGCATTTATTGCATTTATTATTCCTAGTAATAAATATTTAGTCCAAGCTCCTTATCTAACTAACAGTGCTGTCTTTCTCTGTCTTTGCTACACATGTTCATTTAAGGCCTCTTTTTTTTTTTTCAAGGTAGGGTCTCACTCTAGCCCAGGCTGACCTGGAATTCACTATGTAGTCTTAGGCTGGCCTCGAATAGCAATCCTGTTACCTCTGGCTCCCGAGAGCTGGGATTAAAAGTGTGTGCCCCACACACACACACAGGCCCCAGGCTTCATTTACTGTCTGTCATGGTTTGATCCAGGTGTCCCCCACAAACAAATGAATGTGTTCTGATAGATTGATCCTCAGCTGATGGCAATTCGGGAATTAGAACCTCACTAGAGCTGTGTTGTTGGGGCGGGCTTATGGGGGTTATAAGCCAGCTCCCCCTTGCCAGTATTTGGCACACCTTCCTGCCGCTGTTTGCAGTGCTGTGGCAGAGGTGATGTCCACCCTCTGCTCATGCCATCATTATCCCTGCCAGGATGGAGTCTCCCCTCAAGTCCGTAAGCAAAATAAACCCATTCCTCTTCAAGCCACTTTTGTTTGGATTCTTTCTGCACAGCAACTAGAAAGCTGACTGCAACACTGTCATTTTAAAATTTAACCAATATGAGCTTTCCATCTCACGATAGATGGCTATCCACGTGAAGAAATTATCTACCAGTGGAAGCGAAGCTCTGTTGAAGTGGGTGACACAAGGTCTTGGAGGCTTTATCAGTTTTCCTTTGTTGGACTGAGAAATACCACTGAAGTAATAAAGACAACTTCTGGTAAGATGAACTTCAAAAGAATTTTAAATGACTCTTTCAAAGCTATACTTCTGGTGTATGTGATGTGGAAAGCTTTTCAAGGCATGTATATAAATGATATTCAGAAAATTAATGAAGTGTTTCACTTTCCTAGAGAAAATTGTAATTGGTATTCTAGTAGCATAGATAAATAGACATGTATTTTACCAATTTAAAGTGAATTGGATTCAAATTGGAGGAGTCATTTATTGCTAATTTCTTTAGGCAAAAAAATAATAAATGCCAATTATTTTTTAAATGAAACCTTTATTTGATGCAAGTTTATATTTCCCATTTAGGAAATGTGTTTCCCAATGCTTTGAAACAGCATTTCAAATCACTGGGAAAATGATTGTGGTAGATATCGACTTATTCCCTTTCCAGTAATTTAATATTTTTAAATGAACTCTGATACTGCATGAGATTTCAAGCTACCTTGGAATGATGAATGGGCCTGGGTTCAACCCTCGCTCTAGCAGACATTCACTACAGACAATGAGCAAATTGGTAGAAACTGATAGGATATGCTTTCCCAAATGGCTAGTGTGGATTAAAAGGACTAATTGCAGAGATCCATGAAGAGTCTTAGATTGACATTGGAACTTGGTGAGCAGTCAGTCAATCAGTAGTAGCTCTTCTTTTCACTACATCTGTCAGGTGTACGCCAGGCATAATACAGCCATGACATCAGTTTATTAAGAAAAGCTGAAAGTCAATATTTTATATTACATCTCATTATTAGCATTAATTACATAATTTAAAATTCCATGTGGGGGCAAGTTAGAATATTTCAAGACCAGAAATGTCTAATGTGTGACAATAATTATATGACCATCCCATGCAAAACCAAATATCTGGTCCAAACAAAAGATTTTCAATGCTACTTTTACAGTATGTCACTACTTTTACAGTATGACAGTATGTCAACTCAAATATGATCCAACTTTAGATAAAAAATATTATGTTACTAGCTTTGTTTCTATTAACCCATGTTATTTGAAAGATATCTATGAGTTGATACGATCAGATTTCAATTGATTTTTTAAAAAAAAAGAATTCATAGAAAATAGTATTGTGCTGAATAATTTGGAATAAACCTTGGTCTATTTCACAGAGACAAGGAAATTAAGGGCCTACATAAAGCTTAAAATTTGCACTGTGCCTTTAGCACACCATTCACTAAGCTGCAGAGCTATCTAATCCTAACATTTCTCTCTTCCTAACATTCTTCTACGCCTCCCTTATTTTGCAAAAACAAACAGAAAGAAGGTCAAAATTAGCTTGAGTATATTTTTTGAAAAAGTGGCCTTCTGTTCCTTTAATCACAGGAAATTCTCACCAGCAAGTGCTAAAGAAAGATTTCATTTGGTTCAGGAAAGAAAAGTTCAGGATAGCCTTAGAACTAAAGCCTTCCATCTGCAAAAGGAAAAACGGGTATAAAAATAATCTCTAGTTATGTATGCTTCCAGAATGAGGAACTGGGATTAAATTCTGCTGTGTGTTCACATTTCTATAATTACAGCAATGTCCTGAAACAGTGCCCACAAATTCATGACTGAAAAGTCTTGCTTAGTCATTTTCAGTAGAGGAAGGTTTAAGATTCATCATGTGACTCCTATGGTCATTCCTTCTCAGTGTTCACATGGAGAATGATTGAGATCATTGATTGACTATTAAGAGATGCATTCAGAAAAATTTCCACTTATTTTACACATGGAAAATCACCAAGGTCCCATAAGACTATCAACCTCTCTGAGGTATTCATAGCAAAGCTGCATTAAGCAGATGTTAGATTTCAGAGTCCCTTTCTCTAAAAAAATCTCATCTGTTTCCTTGTGAATTTCACCAAGATGGCTAGTTTTACCATTTGGTCTTTCTAGTTCTAGCTCTTGCTGGTTTGTATTTTGTGTGCTGTACTATTCCAGTGGCCTCTATCAAGAAAAGAAAAGGAAAAAAAAAAGCGTGAACTGAAACTCACATCAATAATGAGAGATCAACTTGATTCTTGTGAGAGTTGATTTTAGAATTATTGGGAGCTTTCGTTTGGAGGATTATAGTTGATTGCTAATACCATCTCTGAAGCGCAGCTCCGTAGGTAGTTGATATCTTCAATGAACATAACTTTCTTAGGAATGTATCAGAAGTTCAAATTATAATTTGTTTGAATTTTAGTCATTATAATGTGGTTTCCTTTGATACTGGTGGTAAAAAATCACCACCAATTAAGGAACCTCTGCTCTATTGGGGCAATAATATTATTTAAAATACAGTGTAGCTCGATGCAGTGTTTCCCAATGTCTATTCCTTCAAACTATGCATTTTCTGAGTGAGAATTTATGGTTGATTTCTTGGTATTCCAGGGATATCTAATGAAAAAAAAATGGCCACGAGGTGTCATGACAACAAAGAGAGTGGTAAACAGTCTAGAATTGCAGAGTGTAGTTTGTTGAGGACTTGAAGATAGAGGCATGCAACAGGACTTTGACACCACCAGTGGATCCTCACCGTTTGCATCAGAGGAAGGGATTTATGGAATGAATGATCAGGACAAAAGCGACTTCTAATCAACCAATGTTTCCTAGGTTGATCTTGAGCCAGTATCAAGAATGTCAGGCACAGGATTTTGGTAGAAAAAGTCTGTTTGCCACTCTCATAATGCTGATTGTTTATAGGATGTTGGGGAATTATGTGGGAAAAACAGACCTAAGTGACTCTTGGGTGGTCATGTTCCAACTCAAGAGACTGTGGTCAACCCTAGCTGTGACACTACAGTTAATGTTATTTTTCTTTACATTGACAGACATTGTTTTTTTTTGTTTTATAAAAGTAATTTTCAACACAAATTCAAAGTCAAAACCCAATTGACAAAGAAGGTGATATAAAATATAATAAAAACAAACAAGTGTTCTAAAACTTTAAATGCACTTGTGTTCCCCACATTTAATGTTTTGAGAGATATCAAAGATATAGTACATACATCTACATCCAATGCAAATCAATTATCTTGATATAAATAGGGCAGGAGGGAAAGTTCACAGGAAAAAACTTTCTCACCAGTTAATTTGATTCTGCCTGCAAGTTCTTGCATTCAGTATCCGAATCTTCTGCTTCACTAATAATTGATTGCACCATCCCTGAAAAAAAAATCTTGTAAAAATATTGCTAGCCTTTAAGGAGCATTATTAGTTCAGAATCAGTAAACCAGAACAAACTCTGGACCTGTGATTTCTCATGCACACCGTCTTCTATCTCTTCTTGACTGTTCTATATCTGTCAGTAGCCATGCCTTGGCCCCCGTGAGCCAGGCGCCAACACTCAGCATCATGTCTCTGCCTCCCACATCTAATGAATCATGAAGGCACTTCTGCCTCTGAAAACGCTTGTGTAACTGCCCTCTTTTCAGCTGCCATCCCCACTGTCCTACTTCATGAGTGTGTCTGTTCTTGTCTGGACTAAGTCCGTAGCTTATTAAGTCCTGTCCCTGTTGTCAGCATCTTTCTTCTGTAGTCTGTGCTTCGCACACAAACCACAAAACTGGTAATTCTTAAGCTGTAAGCTACATTTAACATAAATCATTCATGAAAATCACTGGGTCTAATATGAAAATCCTAGTCACCACTACAGCTGCTAAGAATGATAGTTTCATAGTTAACATAGAAACAGACTCTGAAGGGTACTTTTATTTACAAGGATTAAATACAGAAAGAACACATGGATTCCATGGATCAGTTCATAGACACTTGCCTCTTCTTGCTCATTTCAATGATCCAGTCCCATTCTGGCCCAATGAGTCCTTGACATACAGCTTTGATCATGGACCTATTAAGCAAGATGAAACCCACCTGTAATTTGTAAGAACCCAGTTTCATGTAGCTTTTACCACTGTGTTCTATTTTGGGGGCTTGTAACAGAACTTACGTGTTACTTACTTGTTATGTTTGCCAGCAATCTGTTAGTGTTCCTTTCACAGACTTGCATACCTCACCCACCCATACCATCTATCTCTCTGACTCTCAGGTAGGAATCAGCAAGAGCTCCTCTTCCAGGCTCTTGCTGATGCTATTCATAGAGAAACAACCTGGAATACTTTTTGTAAATGTTCACTCTCAGAGTGAGGCCACTCAGTTTTAATACCAGACTTGCCACTTAGCAGTCATGTGATGTTTGCACAAATTATTTACTATACCTGATCACAGAATCACCACTATTGCAGGCTGGCTCTTAGGATTGAGATCCTCCATTAGAAGTGCATAAAACCAAGCCTAGCATGTGGGACGTACTTGGTCCATGGACATCAGTGCCATTACTATTATTATTGCTGTCATCATTATTACTAATAGTCTTACAAATTTCCTCAGAGCCTTTTCACCAGCTTATGAAAACATAACTGCTGCTTTGTTTGGCAAAGTCACATTTCTCTCCAACCTCTGACCCTTAAGGCCACTAAATATTATAATTATACCGAGGAAATTTTCTGTTTCATCAGTGAAACAAATTGCAGAATTAAGTGCCGAATCATATACTTTCCCATTGCTCATGGTTTAAAGTAGAAGTTGATCCTTTCAGCACATGTTACCATGGCCACCAAATTCTCCCCACAATGCTTTGCATCAAGCAGGAAGGATATGTCCGTCCTTGTTCTCGCTCTGAGATGTGGGCTAAAGGAAGGAACAAATAAGAGCCATCCCTTCAAAGGCTCAGATTCTTTATGCTAATTAAATGTTTCCCTGTGTCTTTTACATAAAATGCACACATTTCAAAATGAAAAATCTCTACTACTTCAAGTGCAGGAAAAAATTTAAGCAATTTAGAAGAAACAGGTCTGTGCATAAGGCTTGTGCCTATTGACAGGTGCTTAATGTTAATTATTATTTCTACTGATTATCTTCAGTGGGCATCAAACTCCTAAGTCCTTCCATGCCATGACCCGTCCCTAAGAGTTCTTAGATACATTGCACCCACTCCATGATCCCTTTATTTCAACTCATTACGTAACACCAACCTCAAGTCCAAACTTCTGTGAGTACATCAATTTATGTATACATTTGAAGTAATTAGATAGAGGATAAATATTCCGACTTATAGATTGTTTAAATTTAGATGTTTTTACTTACTGCAGTGACATATGAGGATGTTTATTAAGGCAAGCTCTGTTGGAGGGAAGAGCAAGAAATAAAATGCAAAGATAAACTTACTAGGATGTTTTTCATTGGAGAAGTTAGGGAAAAAACTGAATATCAAGAGAAAAATGATAAAAAAAATGGTCCCGTGGTTAGCCAATTTGTGTTTTGTGTTGAGTTGTGGTTCTATTTTAATCAATAATAAAATTTTTAAAAGTATTTGGAGTTGTAATGTAATATCTTAAATCAGTGGATGATTGGCCAATAATAGATTTTTATTTTATTTTGAAGTTTTAATTTTGAAAAGTTAACTTTCATTACAGGAAAAGAAAATATAAAATTATAAAAGTAGAGTTAATCCAGAAGCTGCTTGGAGAAGCCACTCTATCTCCTTCGGAAAGAAAATTCCTTATCTATAAAAATAAAATATTCGAATATGTATTTCTTTAAAGTACTTGTCCTTACCACTTTATGTGACTATTCATATAATTAAGGCTACATTGTCATGTAGGAGCTGCATTTGAACATATAAAACTTCGTGGATAAAAATGGATGTTTCTACCTAGATATTAATGGACTGTCACAATAAAAATTATTTCTAAAATTTAATTTAAACCATAATTATGAAATATATTGTTATCAACTAATATTTTTCTTCAACAGAACAAATACATTAAAATATACAGTATCTATAACTTGTAAATTAAAGCTAGATAAGAATATAAAATAAGAGGTACTCTTAGCTAATAACTAATGATATTACATCAGCTATAAATATGTTTCATTTAGAACCAAATCAAGAATATCTAGTTTTCAAACAGATCTAAAGTCTCTTAGAAAAAAAGGCTGATAAATATGTTAAAAAAAAGATTCTGGATGAATTATTTTGTTTACTGTTACATATGGGTATGAGTTAGCTTCCCATTGCTGTGACAAAAACACCCGAGAAAACCACCATAGAAGAAGGAAAGGATTGTTTTGATTGAAAGAGGTTTCAGTGCTCTTTTTGCTTTGATATTTGTCGCTTGTGGTGAGGAACAAAGTCCTGTATTCAGGGCTGCCTAGAAGGAACAGCATAGAAGTGGGTGCATCCCAATATCCGTTGTGAAAGCCACAGTGGTCATATTTCCTTCAACTAGGCCCATTCTTGGAGGTCCCTTTACTTCCTACTGGCCTGTGACCCAGGCTAAAATCTAGACCTTTGTGGGACAGTTATGAGTCATCTCTGTGGAATTGACAATGATTTTATATTAATATAGAAATCTCAATAGCAATGTCCAACTTCTGTTTTGTTTTGTTCTAGGTAGGGTCTCCCACTAGCCCAAGTTAACCTGAATCTCACTTTATAGTACCAGGCTGTCCTCAAACTCACAGAGATCATCCTACCTCTGCCTCCCAAGTGCTGGGATTAAAGATGTGCACCACTATGGAAGGCTTTTTATCAATGTCCATTTTTCATACTTATTTCTTTTCCTTCATTCACTCCATAGCAATCTGTACAGTATTTTTTTTATTTTTTTAAATATTTTATTTATTCATTTTGAAGCAGAGAGATACAGAGAGAGAGAGAGGGAGAGAGGGAGAGAGAGAGAGAGAGAGGGAGAGAGAGGGAGGGAGGGAGAGAGAACCAGGGCCACCACCTTGTGGGTCTGGCTTATGTGGGTCCTGGGGAATTGAACCCAGGGCCTTAGGCACTGGAGGCAAGTGCCTTAACCGTTGAGTCATCTCTCCAGCCCTGTACAGTATTTTTTCAGAATGACAAAGAGCACTAAAAAAGTAGCATTTTCTTAAAATTTCAGTGTGTGTGTGTGTGTGTGTGTGTGTGTGTGTGTGTGTGTGTGTGTAGGGAAATCAGCTTTCCTTTCTTGTCATTCCGAAGGGTCTTGGGTCTCCCCTAGATTCTCTGTCATCCACCCAGGGCCCAGGAAGCTCTAAGTGGTGGATTCACTATGAGCTGAGTGCAGCTCCCATTTCTAGCCTTAGAATCCCTTCAGGGAGATGGATATAGACACTGAGGAGACTCAAAACTCACCGAAGCAGAAAAATAGAGGCTGCTAGGAGCTCGATACTCAAGGAAATTTATTACATGCTCTCCAAGGCTCAGGAAACATTGTGTAAGAGGGGGCAGAAAGAATGTCCAAGCCACAGGATAAGATAGTGAATGCTGAGGCATTCCACCCTGACAGAGATGGGATTCATGACTCCCCGCCCCCATTAACAAGAAGTCCATTAAATAGGATCCTCAGTAGAATGGCAGGCAGATAGAGGAGACAAACGAGTAGAATGATGTTGATATGACCACTCTGCAATATGTTCATATGTTAAACTTCTCAATAAAAAATGAAAAATGAGCCAAGCATGGTGACACACAACTTTAATTTAAGCACTGGGAGGCAGAGGTAGGAGGATGGATCACTGTGAGTTCTAGGCCACCCTGAGACTACATAGTGAATTCCAGGTCAGCCTGGGCTGGAGATAGACTCTACCACCCCCTCAAACAAACAAACAAAAAAAAAGGCAGTCTTTTTCATATTCCTCTTTTGCCCATCAAAGTGAGACTTTAATTTATGAATTTCGGAGTATGATAAAGAATGACATTGTTGTTATAATTGGAAGATGAAATTTCAAATGAGAACAGGATCTACTGGAATAGTGTCCAAACGTGATTTTTTAAAAATTAAAAAAAATATTTATTTATTTATTTATTTATTTATTTATTTGAGAGGGAAAGAGACAAAGAGAATAAGATGAATAAGAGAGAGAGAGAGGGAGAGAGAGAAAGAGAGAGAGAGAGACTGTATATGGACACAAGAGGAACTCCTGCTAGTGTAGATTAACTCCAGATGCATGTGCCACTTTGCTCATCTGGCTTTGCAAGCAAGTGCCTTTAACCACTGAGCAATCTCTCCAGCCCCTCCCCCCACAAGCATGATTTCTAATCAGTTATATTCATGTGATCAGTGGGATGTTGCCCCTTCATTTCATCATACATGCCTATCATTCACAGCTACACGGTGAAGAGCTGTGGGATAAATGAAAATGTGTATGTCACTCACAAGCTGTGTCATTGTGCCTTGATAAGGAGATGAGGCATTCATTATCAGCAACTGTAACTGCCTTACACTCACAGGTCTTTGGTGCCCCCATATCAGAAAGAGTAAAATTAGACTAATAAAAACTGTAACATTTCAAGGATCGATGGCAATTGAAATTCTGCTTACAGAAACATTATTGAAAAGAAGTTTACCTGAGACTACATAGTGAATTCCAGGTCAGCCTGTGCTAGAGTGAGACCCTACCTCGAAAAACCAAAAATAAATAAATGCATGAATAAAAAATAAAAAAGAAGCTTAATCAAAGCTTGGAACATGCTTCCCGTTATCTTATTTCTATATAGAGTAAGGGTCTGGATGGAGTTCAGTTTTTTTTAAGGGTTTCTAAGGAGCCTCCAGTTTTCTTTTTTTAATATTTTTTATTCATTTTCAAGCAGAGAGAGAGAGAGCACCAGGGCCACCACCTTGTGGGTCTGGTTTATGTGGGTACTGGGGAATTGAACGTGGGGCCTTAGGCACTAGAAACAAGTGCCTTAACCACTGAGCCATCTCTCCAGCCCCTGGAGTTCAGTTTTATTTATGTCAATCAACATTAAATGTCTGAGAAAGTTCAAAAGAAAATTTAACATCTTTTTATCTTAAAATTTGAGCCCTCACTCCCATGTAGCCAGAATTGAGGAAACTGAGCTATCAGCTGTCTCGACACGTGTTACACACACAAGATCCCACATCTCCTGTCTTTTTTGCCAGACTATTGGTCTTTCATCATGTATTATTGCTTCTTTGTATTAGAAAATGATATGAATTAATGGTGGTTTGAGTCAGATGGCCCCAATAAACTTGTGCGTTGAGTGCTTGGTCCCCGACTTGGGGCAATTTGCAAGATTGATTCATGGTGGAGGAGGTGTTCTGCTGGAGGCAGGCTTGGGGACAGAGCTCAGGTCACTTTTACTGCTGTTTTCCACCTGCTTTTGGTATAAGCGATGTCCAATCTCTGTTTGTGCCAAGCTTTACCTTGCCAACTTGAAGCTACCTCCCATTCGATGGTTTCAGTTGCGTGTTTTGTCCAAGCAATGTTAAGGTGACTACAACAGAATTCATATTATTAAAAATGAGAAAACTAATAATTATCAGACAGCAAATTACAGCATTGGAGGAAATGTGATTTTTTTATCATTAAGAGTTAAAGCGAGTTTCTGCCACAGATAAATGTTCTAGGAAATGAATGTGAAAATCCTGCTGAACCAAGGCTTTCTTGATAATACATATGAAAATGTGTCACAAAGAAATACCTATATCCCCCATTTTGAGTTTTCACTTCATTTTACATTCCACACTTGGACTTACATGTCATAATTGTATAATAATGTAAGCATTGCAAGTTAATTATAAGTTCATCAGTTTATCTTCACTAACACTTTCGTTTTTAAATTAAGTGAAAATTATTGTGTGTATGCACATGGCATGTATATGTGTGTGTGCATGGCATGTGTGTGTTGTGTGTGTGTGTCCCACTTCTGCAAACAAATGCCTGCCTGGCTTTACATGGGTGCCTGAGTAAGTAAATTGGAGATGTCAGGCTTTGCAAGCAGGCACCTTTAACTCCTGAACCTTCTCCCCAGATCCTTTACTATCACTTTCTTAGAAGAAAGAACTTGAATAAAAAATAAACTCTGAAGTTCTCTCTACAGAGATCTGTGCCCATAGTCACTGTGTTTCTTTCTCAGCTCACATCTGAGCAGCCAAAATCTCTGCTGTCGTTGTCCCGTGTTTTGCTGACCAGCAGCCTTGCAGTACAAATGAGCACCATCCTTTTGTAGCTATGAATGGACTCACAATTCTGCAACAAAATTCTGTTACTTATTTCCTATAATGAAATGAGACAGATGGCCACAGAAAAACAAAACATTTCATGCTTAAAGGTTGACATTTTGGTCACACCTCCTTATGGTTGAATGACACTGTCAAAGTCATTTTTTATTTTGTCCCCCAATCTTTACATCTAAAACTCAGACTAGACTGATTTTGAAGGCCTTTTATAAACTTAAAAAGTCCACTTTCTGATATATAAATAGCTGTGTTACAAAGCAAAAAATAAATAAAAAGTGAAGTATCCTTGAATGTTCTATGTCTTCTAAGTGTTCTGAACAGGGATTTCATTGTGCTTTCTTATTATTTCATAAATTAGCACATATATTTTGCTTGCTATATGTTTCAAGGTCTAAGTGAAAACTTGGATGGCTCAGGCAGGCTATTTGCTGGAGAGATGGCTGATAAGAGCTTATGTATGACAATGTGAACTTGGCATTGGAAAGACAGACCCACTGTGGGAGTGGCAAGAGTGTATAACTGATTTTTACTCCGAAGGAGACTTGTTAGGGACAGGCAGGAGCACAATGGATACAAGAAGTTTTTAGACTGGATGATAAGGTGCATCCAAGCAGAAAGAATATTTGCTTCTTAAGAGAACATAGGATGACCTTCATTTATTACTTTAGTTTTCTTAGCTTCATCACACATATATAGATGTTTGTGTGTCAGCAGTGAGAGACCAGTCCACTGCTAAAGTAATAATGGTGCTATCTCTGTAGTACCAATGATGCAATGCAATGATGCTGAGATTGTGTGCTGAACACACTTCTACCTGCGAGTCAATTACTTTTCATAGTCATTCTATAATATAATAGCAGAGGTAATTTCCATATACAATCAACCTGAGGATTAGTTTTCTTAGATGGACCATGTCCAAGATTACTGAGTACATGAATGAAGACACTCGTGTTTCCTTAAGGCCATGTTGTTTCCAATGCAAGGATGACTCAAACACCAGTGTTATTCCTGAACCTGCTTTTGCAGAAGGATATACCCTTACACTCTCTCTCTCTGTATCTATTGCTTGATTTCTATATATTTCTATATCCATCCATCCATCTCTTTAACCTCTATTCTTTCCTGTCAGCTCCTTTTGTAAAGCTTTGCATACATGTATGGCAGAATCGATCTTTATTGATCAATGGAAACTAAACTAGGCCAGAGAAGTTAGTAGTAATTAAAATTTCAGTTAAAAGACAAGCATTAAAAGTTGTTCATATTTGTCTCCTCTTCGGGATTTATTATTGTTATGTGATTTTCATGGCAAAATGGAGAAAATAAACGAATAAAATGAAATTATTTTAAGACTTCTGCTTTGGAATGCATACGTCACTTTGACCAGTCATCTGGTGACCAAAGCAGATTGCAGTGACAAGTCTGGTATGATTGCAGAGACACCAGGAAGGACTCTGAGGGATGGGCCTCGTGGCAATGGGCATCAGATACTTTGAATTACAAAAAGATAGCAAAAGTTACATTATAGTACAATCCCTAGAGCAGTAACACCTGACAGTGTCAGTGGAAATTGGATAATCCCGGGGTTCCGTCATCAGCTCTTATGAAGTCATCTTTCAGGGCAGTGGTGCAGGTAGTAGACATAACTTTGACAAAGATTCCATCTTCTTAGAATGGGGGAAGGTCCCCTAATTGTCCTTTTCTGGTAATTTTGTGGTGTCAGTTTCTGTTGGCCTTCAAAACTCAAGGTCACATGTGACTATAAATTTCTCTTAAAAAGAGGAAATAATAATTTATTCTCAGAGAAAATTCAACCCAGAACTGAAAAAAATGCCTCTCACCCTCCAAATTATCCTGTTTCAATGAGACTATTGGGGATTAGGATGTTTCACTTTGTCAATGATTTCGTAGAGCTCTTATTTGTGTAAAAATTGTTTCAGAAGGGACCGAGGAGAATACATGATATTAACATAAAAGCCATTGTAAGGTTATGGGCATAGTCACATCTGATAAATTTGGGCAGGATATTTCCTGTGAACTGTCAAGTTAGTTTTATTAATTACAACAAAAAGCCTATGATATCACACTGTGCTAAATTTAATTTTATAGATATTAGTCAGTGGTAACTTCTAAGAAACAATGATCTACAATTTACTTCTTGTCAGTAGGAGGAATTAATTGAATAAGATTTTTAAAAAATGCCAGAAGTAATGAAAAGGCTAGGCTATCTTCATTGTTGGATTTGTTTTGCTTTATTTTATTTTGTTTTGTTTTCTTTTATATCTCTTGCAAATCTTGTATAAAACAAAAACATAGTTAAGTGTCTTGAACAGCATCAGACTTTCTTGTATTTAATATTAACAATGAGGAACATTTAAAAATGTTTTTTTTTCTGGACTGGGGGTGGTGTGCCTCAGCATTTAAAGTCTGGTGGCCTGGGTTCAATTCCCTGGTACTCAGGTACTGCCAGATATGCAAAGTGGCATATGAGTCTGGAGTTACTTTGCAAAGTCCTGGTATTCCCATACCCCTCCCCCACCACACACACACAAGCACACACACTCTTTCTTATTGTGAACAAATAAAAATATATTTTTAAATTTTGTCCTGTGATTCATTCCCAACATTAACCCTGTGTTTTATAGATAAAGTATAGGAAGTATAATATTTCCAATAATTTATAGACACATGGGCCAGTTTTCACAAGGTCTGGAGAGTGGCAAGTATAAGTCTCCAGCCTAGTATTCACTTTAAGTTATCTAAATGAGTATAAATATGAATTTCCACATCATTGGCTGGCACTGAATAAATGATGAGTAAGGAAAATGTGGGTCCTGAAAGTCTGCTAGTATCAAAATAAAAAGTGTGAATGGCTTTATATTAATTTAAATTTTATTGGACATTTCCCAGATGAATTATATTATGCTAGGTACTTTACAAAAATGGTACAGAATTTCAACAAATTTAGAAGAAATAACACCTCTAAATACAGGGGCATTTATAGTTCTAAGGATTATACTAATATGATTTTTGGTTATGCTTTTAAATTCAACAATAGAAGCTGCTAGAAGCAACTCTGAACCCAAAATCTCACTGGGTGGCAGCATTTTCTTTGTTGTTTTATTGTTAAGTAGTGATAATTTGGTATAGTAAGAAGACTACTGATATGAGCAGACGTTTCTTTGTGTGTCTTTGTATAAGCACATACATTTATACATCTAACAAAGATTGTGTTTTCAAGGGAAAATGTAACAAGTATATTAACTCATTGACAGTATTGGAAGTACTGATGACTGACTCTTATAGCATATCCTTGCCTTTGGAATCTCATAATGAGGGCTAGCTAAACTGATTTCCATTTCTGGAAATATTTTATCTGTAAGTTCAAAGGAAAACTCTGAATATAATTACATAAGTACTTTATTAGTAATATCTTACTTTTAGTAAGATTTGAAAGGAAAATACTGGTTTGAGGTAAAAAAAAAACTATCTTAAATCCTCATTGAACTTATGAAGATCAGTAGATATTAGAACAAGTCATTTAACTCCTCAGACCTCACTTTGCTTGATGAAGAGGCAACTATTATTGTTACCCTGCCAGGGTTGCTGTCTTACCTAACTGAAGAAAATAAATTTAATTGCAAAAAAAAGTACAATGAAAACACATGACCATGTGGTCATTATTGTATTTTCTCATCATTTTTCCTTTGAAATGAAAAGGCTTCTGTATGAAAATTTCTGAAAAATTCCAGGCATATTTAATGGCTCCAAGAAAGTAAAGGTGATTTATAATTTACTGAAAAGCTTAGTAGATGCTAACTACTAATGCAATAGTCCATTTCTGTCCCTTGGAACTTTTCATAAAACTATAGAAAGATGGATTGTGTGTAGGCATGTGATTTTGGTAAATATTTATCCCATGATATGGAAGTGAAAAAATGAGATCTTGCTATTGGAAATTGACTACTTGATTAGCTTTGAGTATCTAATCCATACACAATTTATTTTCTATTCTTAATGACTAGTGATATTCTGTACCTAAATCATACAATGAAAGGCAAAAATGTGGCCATCAAAAAGAGTTTTCACAGTCTTTGCTCCCTTCAGTAACAACATACAAACGGGGTGGAACCAGGTTGACTCCTAGGCTATCCATAACCCCCCTACCCCATGGACTGATCCAGACTGCCCACAGAGGAGGATAATGAGGGGAGAAGGAAATTGGGGAACTGAAAATACCAACTCATTATTTGCTCATTCAATGTATTTAATTATGGACAATAAAAAATAAACTTAAAAAAAAAGCCTTCACTTTCCTGGTTGAATTCCTTTACTTGTCTGAGAAGGAAATTGGTTTGCAAAAGGCTTCCCAGATATCCCTTGGGAAATGCAGCTTACACAAGTTGGTTCTGGAGTTCAATCCAATGAACCTCTTTCAATCCTCCCTGATAAATTCTCAAATTCCAAACTTCATTTTGTCAAATCTCTGTTCCATCAGATGTTGACAGAACAGAAGAAGGAAGAATGAAAATTAAAAGCCAAAATAAATGACTGAGTAAAGTTACCTTTTATTGCATTTGGGCATTGACTGATTTCAAGTGCTACAACCAGCCGAGAACTTTTGATGCTGTAATTATTAATAATTCATCAGACTCTCCAGCAGTTCTGGAAGGAAAGGCTCTAGGGAAGGGGTGTTACTCCTCCTGTGAGCACAGGCAGCCTCTAGCTCTCCACAGCATCCTAATCAAATCCCTTTGTCCTTCGTTTTCTCATCTGTAAGATGTGCTTGGAGCAGTCCACTTCCTTTTTCAGAAAGGTGTGAAGGATGTAGTGAAACTCATATCGAGTAATGGATGTGAAAATGATGTATAATGCATCTGCGATTCAGAGTCTTCATAAAGCACCTTCACTATCAGAGCTTTAACCCGTGAACTCTGTGGCTGTGATTATCTTGAATTAAACCTGGGCTAGACTCAGAAAATGCATTTATTTTGTTGCTAATAAAGCGACAGCGACATGCAAAAATGAATCATTTGATGGGAGTCTGGAAGGGCGGAGGCTGAGAGTGACTCAAGTGCCTGCATCTCGCCCCTCCATCCCTGTGATCAGATTTTATTATCAAGACTCCAGGGCAGTAACAGCCAAGGATATTATGAAAGCAATGGAAAAAAAGGGAGAAGTCTGACTTTTCTTTTCCAGTTTGGAGTTGTCAGCATTAAATTATAAGAAGTATAAGACAACAGAGAAAAGCAAGTTCCAGTCAGATAGAAATTAGATGGCTTTTGTACTAATGAGTTTTCAGCTAAAACCAATCAGGACCCTGGGATGTGTGGCCTTGCACAGTTCTGAAGTCATTCGCTGCAGTGGCGAAAAGGACCCAGGCTGCTTAAAAGTAACTCTCAGGGGAATTAAAATTAAAGTTGAGATGAGGAATGCAGGATAGAATGAAGTTTGAATTAGATGCTCTGGAGAGAGTCGGAGACCAATTTAAAGAGTTGAACTTGTATCTCCAGACAATTAGTGTGTGCTCTTCTACAAGAGATGCAAGGCAAAATCACACAGCTCTACATCAGTGTAAGTCTGAGGCTTGACAGAGACCATGCTTGGTTCTTAAAAACTGCTCTCCTAGTGGAACATTTCTCCCAGAATAATTTTTATTTGTTTTCATGCTTTATAATGACCCAAATGTTATAATAATTATGTATTGCATTTTAAAGGCATATTGTACCCAGCGAACTATCCATGGCCATTTCCAAAAAGGATCACTTTCAATCATCATAAAAAGATAAAAAAATGTCAAAGTAAATATGATTACTCTCCTGCTTTCAGAGATAAGAAAATTATAATTCAGGAAATTTGGTAATTGGTTCAAGCTGTCCTGGCTAGTAGAACAAATGGGAATTTGTTAGAAACTTTCACAAGGTTCATATACCTTCTGCTGTTCAGGGTTCTTTGTGGGTAGGCCTGTGGAATGAGAAGGAAGAGAAGAGAAAAACAGAAAACACTGTTAATATAGACCTGCATCCTTAGGAGGCTCTTGACAGACTAACACCAGTTTGTGAAAGGCACCTCAACAAGCATTCTTGCACCTGTGTTCTAACAAAGGGAAAGAAAAAAATGAAGGTAAAGGCCAGCTAATGAATACCTACCTGTGTTATCTTCCTTGTTTCAGATAGTGGAAGTAACTATAATTCCCCAAGTACAGGAAACCTCAAACATTGCATATAGATAAAGGATTCATTTGAATGAAGAGGTGGATCTACTCAAGTCATGTCATATAGAAAGGTTGTGTCTTCACTCATTTTACTCTCTTAAGGTTATCATTGCCTTAACAGAAATTTACAAAACGCCGAATTAATGCTACCTGTTCTGGGAAAAGATAAAATAATACAGAAAAAAAATTTCCCTTTCACTATTTAAATAATTGGTTTGTACTATCGGTTTGAATTCTCTATGATTACTCTATGTGACTAGGTACAATATAGCCATTCTACAGATAGAAAAAAATGAGATTGGGAAAGGATAAATAATTAGCCCATGTAATATGGCTACTGATTGGAAGATTTTTGAATTTGGGCACCATTCAAACTGATGAGCTTGGCTGTTGATGTGATACATGTGGAGGATGCTGTAAGGTGCTGAAGGAAATTGCCCAAAGCTGTAGTAGACACTCTTCCTTGTATCTGCTCAGATCAGTCAGTACAGTGATTATTTATTTAGGGTCTGCTATGTTCCAAGCATCACTAATAGGTTCATGAAGAGAAATTTTCCTTTAGCAGATGGTATGGTCCAGTAGAATAATAAAGAGCTGGATATCACTGAATGTTCAATAATTTAACACGAATCTCTCTACGTCACAAGTCCATGAAGCACTTATACACATCTATATATTTGATTACCCCAGAGCACACCAGCTCATGTGTGATTCCAGAATAGCTCATCCTCACTTTTCCTTTTCTGAATGAAAAGTTCATTATCCTAAAAATACCTTAAATTCTTAAAAATACCTTAGTATATATTTGAAATAGAATTTGAAGGTATCAGTACAGTCATTATCCTGTTAAAGAGCTATTGTAGTTCTAAATTGGTACTGTACCCAGGGCTTATTTTGATCAGGATGCCTGCCTCCACCCACCCTTCTTCCTGGCAGTTGGGATTCTCACGCCTTTGTTGGAGATGCCTAGTGCCTCCCCGGCAGTGGCTGCTGCAAGAAGGATGTCTTCAGGGACCGGTTGCCAGCCAAGAACTAGGATAATAATTTTCATTGATGGGTCTGTGCTTAATCATCAGACGGTGGCAAAGTGGGTGTTACAACATCTGTGCCAGCTTAATGTCGATCAGCTGCTGTCTGGGTTTTGCTCTCCTTCCTGTCTTTCTATTTTCAATTTTTTTTTTGCTTATGGAAGCACCAGGCATAGGCTTTGCATCTAAACAAATCTCAACTGCTTATAAACATGATATAGACATGATAGTCATTTAAAGTTTTACTCAACTCTTCCATTGCTCTAAGTCGTTTTTTTAAAGCCTGGGAGCCTATTGGAAACATAGTCAAGGTGTATGCAGTGAAGAGTTCTCAAAGGGAAGAATTTAACTAAGAGACAATAAAAGTTTAACTAGAAATTTATATCAACACAAAAGATTGAAGGGGTCTGACTCTAATGTGAGGTTGCTGGGGGAGAGCAACCTGTTGGGTATCTCATTGTGGGTATTTAAAAAGTTCTTTAGAGTGTCCTCACTCTTGTAATTCTCTCATGCCCCCCTCCCAATTTTGTTTACCACCTTCATTTCATCCCACTAGTCTATGAAGGTTCAAGATTCAAGATGTCCCTGAGATCCTTTCTTTCCTTTCCTTTCCTTTTTCTTTTTTCTTTCCAAACTTTTTAATGATTTTGTTTTTTCATTACTTAGCAAAATGTTCTTTGGTGCCCATGTGCAGTCATTTAGAAAGTAAGTTAACACCTAAATTGATGATATGTGGGAAAACTCAGTGTAGTTTCAAAGATGTCAAGCCACAAAGGGGGATTTATCCATCAGGAAAGACAATCTCTAGATATTGCTGTGATTCTCAGCACTGCATAAACCAAGTGTGGTAATACATGCTGGTAATATCAGCACTTTGAAGGCAAAGGCAGGAGAATCAGGAGGTGAAGGTCATCCTTTGCTACAAAGCAAGTTTGAGGCTAGCCTGGAATAGATGGAACCCTATATCAAAAACAAAACAGAAAACAAGAAAAAAAGATATATACATAGCTACAATTTCCTCATATCTGGTCCCTATTTACCCAATGAGGTTGTGCAAAACAATAGAAGGGTACATACAGATGACACCTTTCTGCTCATATCTACCTAAAATCTGTTCTAACAAGGAGGAGTCCTGAGCCATCTTTGAGGAAACTTCTCTACCATTGCAGGTCACATAAGGTCACATCTATTCAGGTTCTGAATTCAGTGGAGATGTTAAGCAGCTACAATCATCACGCCCTTGCTGAAGCTTTCCCTTGAATAATGCATCTTTATAACCTATGTGGCAGATTCAGGAGAATTCTGAATGCCAGGTCAATAATCTGCATTTTGATATGATTTCTGCAAGCTGTGTGAACTTTGGAAGGTTTCACATTTTTCTGGGACAAAGTTTCCAGGTGTATTAATAAGAATGTAAACATTCTGCTACTACAATATGATTGGACCTCTGGAATAGTTAAATTACATTAAAATATATGAAAACTACTTTGTAAGGTCAAACTTTGTGGGGTCATTTACACTGCATGGGAATATTATTGTTCTTACAAATATAATAGTTGATTGTCGGTGAAGGCAGAAGGCAAACTTTAAAAAGTGTTTTAAACTACATAAAAAGTCTAAGAAAATTTGAATAAATTTAATATACATTGTTAATTTTTCTCATTTTTTGGAGCTTGAGATATTTTTCTGACTGTATGAGGTACACAGGCAGACTGACACACATGCACACATATATGCATACACAATACTTGATCCATAGGCTTGTTTGCAAATCTAAAAGAAAAAAATATATATGTATATTTAGCATAATTTTGAATTATTCAGATTTTTAAAATATCGCATTGGCTAAACATAAGGAAAAAGTTTGAATATGTAGAAGAAAATTCATAGATTTTTGTATCCCAATAGGAGTTAGAACTCGGTTAAGATGTTGCAACTAAAAGAATCACATCAAACCAAACCTAATTAAACCAAATGGTAATCCAACATCTTATTCCTTCACTGTCTTTACCACAGTTAAGCATCAATAATAATATTACTTAATATTTTGGTATATTCCATTATTTGAAAATTAACTTTGAGTGGCCCATCTCACACTGTGGCACTGTGGTGTTTGGGAGTGTAGAGCCTGGAGTGAAATGTCCTGGAAACCTACTCCACTGACTTTAAGCAAATGAGTGATCCTTTCTGTGTCTAAGTTTCTTCATCTTCTCCATCTGAAATAATGTGGCAACATTACTAACCCACTTTCGTAGAATAGTGTAAATAATAAATAGTCCTGAGAGGAAAAATACTTACTTGAGTGTTCTGCATTTTTATGGTTATGATTCCTTATAAAAAATAAGTCTGGACTGAAATTTTAAAGTAAGAACTTGCATCAAGTGGTGTGTGTGTGTGTTTGTCTGTCTCTGTGTGTGAATGTATGTCTGTACAAAGAATATTGTGCATGTTCTGTTATGCACAATGGAAAATACAATGAATACTAAAATTCCACCCATGTAGCATTTAAAATTATCCTCAAAACTCCAATTGTCAGATAGATAGATAGATGATAAATAGATGATAGATAGATAGATGATAGATAGATATATAGATAGATAATAGATAGAGAGATGATAGATTGATAGATAGATAGATAGATAGATAGATAGATAGATAGATAGATAGATGTTTTGTGTTTATGTAACAATCAAGTTATTAAACATAAGGGCATCGATTTTTCAGGCCTGCTATGACCTTGCCACAGTTCTGAGTGGACGTACCCTTCTTCATGGAGTTCACACAGCAAGTAGCACAGGCTAGACGTAGGAAGCCACTGGGAGTCAGGGGTCTGTCGGATATCACTATTCATTGCATAAGATTTTTTGAGGTGAGAAATCTATTGAGAAAGGAGGAAGAAATTATGATCATAAGAAGAAGTCCTGATGTTCTATAAGTCTCAGAGTTGACTAAAACATAAAGCTAGCCATCCAGTTCCTGGATTATATATCGAACAACTTTCTGGCTCCATTCCCTAAGAGACAAGGAAGGACAGGAAAGGACAGGGCTGCTGCCCTCCACCTTCCATTAAGCATCTTATTTGAGGGCAGGTGTTGTCCTTGTAAAAAAAAAGTTCTCTTGTCAAGGTCATTACCATGGTTTTTAATCCTTCACAAAAAATATGTCTTTCTTAAATGAGGAGGAAAAAATTCAAGCTTTGGTGTTTGAGATCATTAAGAATTTATTCAGTTCACACTGAGAAATCACAGCTTAGGATAAGGTGGTTATAATGAAAAATGACTTGGTGAGATTTAGAAAAATTAATGCCAGCTCCAACCCCACAATTTATTTCATTCAGTTGCCATGCCTTATGAATTTGGGAGGAACGGTGGGATTGAAACTAATTGGAGGCCAGCAGCTAAAATACTGATTAAGTGTCTGGAATGCTTAGACCCAAAACTATCCTCTCTTATCACGCATACTTTATGGCAGCCTTCTTTTTAATACAATGAACATTGGAAATTAATCCTAGTGACCCAATTAGGATTAACATACATATGTGCTTTTCTCTGTTGGTTAAGGGAAGAATTGGAAACTAAAGCCTTGTAGGGGAAGATAGACTCAAGAGAAAGTGATGAACTTAGTCAAATTGATGCAAGAAAAAAAAATTCCATGATAAGACTTAATTAAACATATATTGCAACCCAAAATATGCAGAAGATTTTATTGATTAGCCCACACTTAAGATTTTAAGAAGGGAGAGCATTAGGGAAGAGAGTAAGGATTGGGGAGAAGAAGCTAAGAAAGCATGGAAAGTAAATGGTGTCAAAGGATGACATATACAAGTATGAAATTGTCATTGCATACACTAAAATGTCAAATGAAGGGAAAAGAGATAAAAGAGGGGAAGAAAAAGCTAGACTTTTCAGGAAAAGATAAATCTCTAAAGTGAGCTTTTGGTTTGGATTAATTTTTAAAACTCATTTTCAATAAGTACTATAGCATGTAAATAAATGTTAACAGGAGAGAGAAATTTCAACATATGGGCCTCAGAAGATTTCTTAAGATAGTATACACCATATCTACAGCCTTGCCTCTTATTTCTTTTTTTTTTTATTGTCCATAATGAGTTACATTATTTAGTGGGCAAACAGTGAGTTTTTATCCCCAATTCCTCGATGCCCTCCTCCCCCTTCCCCAATCAGCTGGATATCCTCCACCATGGGTCGTCTGGGTCAGTCCTTGTAACAGGGGACCATGGATAGCCTAGTATTCAGCCAGGTTCTCCTGGCCCTAGTATGTTGTTACTGAGGGGTGCTATGCCTCCGGATAGTCTCCCCCACCACAGCTTTCACAATCTTTCCGCCCCCTCTTCCACTCAGTTCCCTGAGTCATGGTCCTCCTATTTCATTTCAGGTATTGAACAATGGTCTCTGTTTTGAAATTAGAACACTTACCTACAGAGGGAATGTTGGTTGTTCTCTGTGATCCAGAGCCCCTGCCTTCTCTCCGCATTCTGCTTCCTAGCTTTTCAGAGATAGAACAGAGTGAAGGGCACACAATTACTTTCCGTTCATGTTAATAATCTAAAAAGATTGGCTTGCGATGCTTTTCAGCTGTCATTATTGCCTTTGTCCTCACTATAAAAGGTGTGTGGGATTACGGGAAGAGTCTTTCTTTACTCCTGTTGCAAACAGCCCATTGAAGGGTAACCAAAAATGAGGCAGTATGTTCAAAGTAGATATGATAAAATAGTGACAATCAGAAACGAGGAATGACCCTTAACTGCAGAGAAACAAAAACTCGTACATAAATCAAGACTGACCCAATTCCTTATAATGTTACCCTAATAAAATAACATAACATTTCCCAGTTAGTGTTCTCATGATGAAACAAGGTGACTATAGATGGATTATTTGGTGATCAGTAGAAAGGGTCTAACAAAGTTCATGACATATTATAGATTAAAATTAATTCTAGCTAATTTTTCATCAAATGTAAAAATGTTTTGATATTGTAAGGCTCAGACTAATCATGGTTTAAACTTTTTAGTTCCTTGTATTTGGGGTGGCCTGCAGTTATCACTTTTTTATGCTATTTGACTACAGTAATTAATTCTGCTGCTATTTCTTCCAATGATCAAAGAATAGTTCTGCTTCTTCAAGAGAGATATTGAGAGGCTAATGCCATGGCTTAGTCATTAAAGTGTTTGCCACTCAAGCATGAGTATGACAGTTTCACAAAATGCCAAGTGTCACCATACGCGCACACAAGAGATGGAGATAGGTATATGCATGAGGCTTGTTGCATAGCTAGTCTAGTCAAATTAGTGAGCTCCAGGTTTCCTGAAAGATCTTGCCTTAAAAAAACTAAGATGGAAAAATGATTGAGGAAAGCACTCAGCGTAGACTTCTGGCTTTCACACACATATACATGTGCAGCTGCACACACACACACACACACACACACACACACACACACACACACACACACACCCCACAAATGAAAAAATATTGACAAAGACAGATTGTAACTTCATTCCTCTTCTCCCTGACCAAGTTCTTCTCCTCCACCTCCTCTCTCTCTCTCTCTCTCTCTCTCTCTCTCTCTCTCTCTCTCTCTCTCTCTCTCTCTCTCTGTCTTCTTTCTAGGTCTCACTCTAGCCTAGGCTGACCTGGAATTCACTAAGTAGTATTCTCAGGGTGGCCTTGAACTCACTGTGATCCTTCTAACCCTTCCCTCCAAGTGCTGGGATTAAAGGTGTACACAACCACGCCCAGCTCCTCAAATGTATTTGTGTGTGTGTGTGTGTGTGTGTGTGTTTGTGTGTGTGTGTGTGTGTGATGCTGATTGTAGAGTAGGGATTTACAAATCCAACCTGTGAATAGGTAGGAATAAAATACATTGCAATGTAATTATGTGAAACTTCTAAATGTTGAATTTGAGCAGTTCCAGGCAAAGTGTGGTTTTGGAAAATTTGCTTGAGCTTTCAGAAAGTTGAATAATTATTTTATGACATGAAGTTAGCACTGTCTATATTATAGGATTATTATAAGATGCAAATGTATGAACTGTCGAAAATGGGTCTTGCCTGGGGGTTGACAGTGAATGATAAATAGTTTCACTTTGTCGGCATCATGCTACAAGGCTACTCTTCTCTTTGAAACACTCAGCCCAACAACGTACATATAGCTCTTAAATCAAAGATCATGGACAGATCCAGTATGCACACCAAGGAAGTACCCCAGTGGAAAATGGGACACATTTACAAGATTTGTTCATACAATGAATATACTTATTCATAATAAAGATGTGTAAAAAAATTAAATCGTGTTCTGTGATAAGAATAAAAAAAGACCATTTTGAACTATATTTTCATTTGTGTGAATAAGAATGGGTGTATGTGTTTGAAGTATGTGTGTCTAACTGTATGTGTGTTATGGCATTCATGGAACGGTCAGGGGATAACCATGTGGTATTTTTCCTGTCTGTTCACCTATTATAGACCTTGTTTTGCTGGGACATATATAATCTCCAAAATAGGTAAAAAATTCACTGGAAAAACATGCACTAGCATTCCTTAGGTGACACAATTTTCAGTGGCTGTTTGGTAATTGCTCAGTTCATATTTAGATAACTGATAAAATTTAAATTTTGTTTCTGTTCAAGAAGCAATTATCCACATTACCCCAGTTATTCACAGATTTACTTTCCCATTTTCTCAATGTAACTGAAGAAAAATTCACTTGGAAAAATGTGTGTCAGACATTATTTAATCAGCAGTATAAAAAATAGCTCATTATGACTTAAATAATATTTTTAAAGTCACATAGGACTAAGTAAGATTTGACTCAGTAATAACAATAAAAAAGTTTTCTCTGCTCCTAGGTTTCCTGCAGTTCACCTGTGTCCTATTTTTAAAGCCGATTTTCCCTCCTGACTCTGCACATGCCACCAGTGGAGATTCAACCTCTGGCTTTTTATTAATATAATGTCTTTGGTGAGACTGCTTCTTTTGTTTTCCAAAC
Organism: Zapus hudsonius; assembly: GCA_004024765.1. Lineage (NCBI taxonomy): Eukaryota > Metazoa > Chordata > Mammalia > Rodentia > Dipodidae > Zapus > Zapus hudsonius. The sequence continues at coordinate 25,392 of PVHP010007363.1, read as the reverse complement.
TCACATCACCTCTCAATGAGAGGTTGGCTCCTTACTGGTCCACTATTTCCCCTCTATTGGCCTCAAGTCAGTCAGATATCCATTCTCTGCCCAAGCAAGGCCCAGCAGATGTGATACTCATCCATCCTCACCTAAGTTCTGATGTGGCTTGGACTCCTCTATACTTTAATGACTAAGATGAATACATGAATAAATCCCCAAAGGAAAATTAGGGCATGTTGGTCAAAGAAGCAAGTTACAGGATAGTGAATGATCAACAAGTAAACACATTCTGTTTCTCATTTTGCTTAAAAATCAGGAACATTACAATAATACCGTAATAAGAAAAACAACCAGTAAATATAAGCCCACAATCTCATCCACAAGATTTGAACTGATGCTACAATGTTAATTTGAAAGCTAAAACTATCACTTTATTGTCACAAAAGTAGCCTAGCCTGATTCGAGGTCATTTGTCATAGAGACTTGACCAATCATGTCATACATTTTGCTGCAGAGCCACAAACTTTTGAAATGTCATTACACTGCAACCATTTGATTTGTTTCAGACCATGTCATATCATAATTTTGACTTTATAAAGTGTCTTTAATGCCTTCAAAAACACGTTGGTCTCTAAGTGTGGAGAGGGAATTAAAGACCTTAGTTCTCTACTTAAATTTCTTAAATTGATCCAAATGATCATGTAACCCAGTTATGTCAGTCACTAAAGCAGATTATTGACTCTTTCCTCTTGAGGGCAATGAGAGCTTTCAAGAGGAGAGAAATAAGGCAGGGAAAACTTAGAATCACTTAACTGTTGCTTCATTCCAATGTCCACTGGCCCTTCCCCCTTTATTATTATTATTATTATTATTATTATTATTATTATTATTATTATTATTATTATTTCCAAGCATATGTATGCATTCATGTGTTCTTCAGCATGTGTGTGTGTTTGTGCGTGCATGTGGACATGAGAAGATAACCTGTGGTGTCATACTCTAGTGCAATGTACCTTTTTGAAATGGATTCCATCACCAGCTAGAGCTTGCCAACTATGCCAGGCTGGCTACACTGACTGGTCAAAAGCCCTAAGGCTCCTCGTTTCTCCACCTGCCCTGCCCTGAGACTTCATGGGTGTCTTTTCTTAGAGCCTGGTTTCTCATAATTCCTCTTGCAGTTTACTAATAATTCAGGCCATCAGACTTTACCCCCTTACTTAAGGACTAGAGAATCCAGAGATGTGGCTTGGGAATCAGCATTTTAGAAAGGAACTTGGGTGGTGCTTAGGCATCATGAAAGCTGAGGAAGTACCCCCTCCCCCATGCTGTTATTGACATGCCAGGCTTTCAGCTTCTTTGGCTGCAGTCTCACCTCTTCAACCTTCCTCCCACATAGCTGGGCAATGCTTTCTCCATCCCTATATCCAGACATGTCATTTAAAGTCTCTTCTACTAGATTGTACATGTTCATCACCCTCCCGGAATATTTAGCTCTACCTGATGTATTGTAGATGATGGTCACCTGGGTTCCTAAAGAGAAGACTTGGAACAGCTCCTGGAAAAACAGAGTTCTTAACTGTGTTGGATAAACTAAACTGAAGACAGAAAGGGATACAAAGGAAACTCCTGTTCTCCTGTCAGAAACATCAGAAATATAAAATTACCTAAATTGCTAGGGATATAATAAGTGCTCATAGCACAGAAATTGATGAAATCTATCAAGAATTGTGTGCAGATGTGGTGATCTCCATCATGCAATACTATAATATTTTCAAAGAAAAGCACCTAAGTATAAGCATTGATATGCTATTTTAGAGCCACTAACTTCTGTATTAGTTACTTTTCATGTTGACAGGAAACAAATTAAGGGAGGAAAGGTTAAGGTCAGATGATAGATTGAGGGTATGCGTTCAGTCCATCAAGGTGAGGAAGGCATGATGCGGGCAGTGTGTATCTATCTGCAGTCAGGATGCACGGGAAGATGAAGGCTGGCCATCAGGCTTTCGCCTTTTTATTCAGTCAAGGACTCAGCTCATGGGATGCTGCGGCTGAGAGTTAGGATAGATCCTCCTTCCTTAATTAACCTAATCCAGAAACTCCCACATTGACATGCCCAGAGATGATTCTCTTAAATTTCATCAAGGTGAAAATTTGACCCATCGTAAATCCTAATGGTGTGATTCTTCAAACAAGGTTACAATAACATAGATGGGCTCAGCAATTAGAAAACAAGGGGACAGCACAATGCTGGGCATTTTGCATTTTGTTTAACACAGAAAAATCTGCATCCATGGTATTTTCTAGAATTGAATTGTTTTCTTAAGAAAACATTTGGATCTAAACAAAAGAAAATGCAAATGTGAATGCCATCATAAACAGCATAAGTGGACGCTTCTGGTACAAAGAAAACTAAACTGCTTGTTGAATTCGTTTTGAATAACTTCTAAGTGTCGGTAACAATATAAGTTGCAAGTCAGGAATGAGCATTCATGAATCTATCCAATTGACTGCTCTGTAACAATACCATAGAGTATAAGAGAAACAGTAGAAAACAGATATGTTTTAAGAAGAATTACAAAGCCACCCAGTTCCAAGCATTGTTCATTTATTTCTTTGTGCTAACAGTCTTCTAGAGCATGTTAAAATATAACATATATTTTTAATTCTGAGGTGAAGACCTCCATTTCAACGGAGATGAGAAGGTGGGGTGAAATCAAAGCAGCCAGCACTTAACAAAACCCTGGGCCACTAGCAGCAGAAACAGCTTCTAACATGACATTATTTACTGCTCTCGTATCTAATGGTCTTTTCACTGTTGGGATTGTATCATTAAGTGAAATTTTCCTCATAATGATAAAGATTAAAACAATATTTAATGACATTATTCTTCTCATTTCATGATCATATCCTTTAAGCCTCATTCCCATTAGTGGCATTACAAGACGTGCTAATGAAATTTGAGAGAAAAAAATACATTTTATTATGGGGGTCTATGAAATTACACAAAGTGAAAATCACTTCACATCTAAGTTATATTTATTTATAAGTGTGTGCAGTTTGCTGGTACCTTGTGGATTATTCTAATGAATTGGGAGTAAAACATGTTATATACTACTTATTGTTCCAAGATTAGTAAAATAAGAGGATGCTTGGGCAGTCCATAGACTAGTAAGCAGGTTACTTTAGCTGGAAGTAGTCATGAATCAGGTGAGAGTTATAATCTAATCATGGTGGTGGTTTTCATGTTGAATAAGATACCTGTTTGTCATGTTGAGCGAGTGTGTTGGGGAGTTTGTGATGTTCAATCAAAAGTTTTAGAGTAAGGAGAGAAAACACATGGAGTCAATAGACTTAAAAAGTCTATATCAAGAGAAAGAATTTTGGAGGTCAAAATGCCAGTGGAGCTAATCAAGAACAAATAAGGCATGCTGGTCATGTCATGAGACTCATAATATACAGACTCTGTAAAGCTTAACAATATTCCAAATAAAGTATTGGGAATGCTGGTCAAGGGAAAAAAGAAATATTTTGGGAAATCAATATCCTTCACCGTCACACTAGATATATTAACTTAACATGGAGGTATAAATTTGTAGATCACAGGGAGCTCTCTGGGAACTTAAGGATGAATACTAAACAGGCCTTGGGATAGTGAGCCACAAGCTAAAATCTTAGACATGGTAGATTCCAGGCAGCAACTCAATCCAACCTTTGAAGACCTATCTGAGTTGTGTCCTTGGCTGCTCCTTCACCTTAGAATGATTTTTCTCTGATCACCTCTAAGGAAGATGCTAGAAAGCTTTAGAGATTCTTCACATTGTTCTCAGGACTTTGCTCATGAGACATTGCTTAACACTAAGAAATATGAGGTCATGCAGTATTATAGCCATGAGAATGTTTTGTACCCATCAACATGTCAGGTATAGATAGCTGCTGTGTCAATGTATTTCTTGCATTCGTAACTTGACCTCTTATTAAAGAACCTCTTATGTGTACTTTATCCAAAATAATAATAATAATAATAATAATAATAATAATAATAATAATAACTAGTGCCAGTCACTTGAGATTCAGCAGCTTCTGAGAATGTATACTTCTCCTCTCTTCACTCTCCTCCTCTGTTCCCTTTTAACAAGGCTCTGAACTGCCTGTTGACCTGAAATCTTTCATAGTACATGTTGTGGTCAGCCACAAACCACTGCGATGAACCTCTAAACCAGGCACAGTTATGGGAGGAAAGGATTTATTGAAGCTACAGATCAAGGGGAAGTTTCATGATGGTGAAAGAGGCTTTCCCCCTTTTCACTGTCCAAACAGAGAGAAAAAAAAAACCATCATTAGCTCTACACACACAATAGCAAACAGGTGGGCAGGTGAGAGAGATTTTCTTCTACTTTATATAGCCTTAGGATGGGGTCTTGCAACCTTTTCCCAGATTTGTTGACTTCCTGCGTCTCTGGAATTAACTTCCTGCACTGCACTCTCAGGAAGGGATATTCACTTCTAGCTTCTCTGAGCTTCTTTACATTCTGCCCTGTACTGAGAGGGCTGTCTTCCTGTGAACAACCACAGAGACCCACCCAAGATTACTAAAAAGATGAAATTGACAAAAAACCTAACCATCACAGTACATGAGGGTCAGTTTGCCCAAGCTGAGACTTTCTTGTTTTCTTTAGTTTCCACTGTTTGACATTATAAAATAAATATTGATTCTTATAAATCCATTTAATTTTCAATAGTATTGATCTGTTTGAACTTTTTAAATTTCACAGAGTTCATTTCAAGTTGCCGTGATGTATGCAAGTCTACAATCATTAGAATTCACTAGTAATGTTCTAAGTGGATTTTTTTAAAGAAAAAAGCTTAAGTACACACATAGATAATGGAGATTAAGAAAGCGGAATTGTCTAAAACCTTTTGTTTTTGTGAAGGACATCTTTGTTGTTTTTATTTTTTAATAAGACTTTTTTGCTCTTTTAAAGTTATAAAATCTGTACACACTGGCAAACTTACATGTTTTGAATATAAACACATTTTCCTTAGCATGAAAATTATCTCTATTATTGCTTGCACTATAGGTATTTGAAGTACATAAATTTCTATCTCACAATTAAATATGCTATAAAATAAATGAATGAAATACCCCTAAAATCATATTAGATTGTCTTAGCTTTTTGTTTCCATGTAATCACTTGATACAGTGTGCTACAGGAGATGACTGAACCTAAGATATTTTAAGATAATAGAATTGGGGACAGTATTAGTGTCCAGTCCTCACTGATATGAGCAATAGTGAGGCTTGACCTGAAGTGTGGATTGAAATCAATCCTTTCATTGTGTGGTTTTGTGGGCTCTGTCTGTCTTCTTTCTTTCCTTCTTCCCTCCCTCCATCATTCCCTTCTTTCTTTCTTTCCTTCTTTCTTTCTTTCTTTCTTTCTTTCTTCTTTCTTTCTTTCTTTTCTTCCTTCTTTCTTACTTTATTTTTAAAGAGTCCCATATAGCCCTGGCCTGCATCGAACTCACTTCTGATCATCTTGCGTCTACCTTCTAAATGCTGGAATTTTAGGTGTGTGCCTTTATGTTCAGATTTCTTTTTAACTATGGTTCTGGAGAATAAACCTTGTGTTTCATGCAAGTAGGTCAGCACTCTACCAATGGAACAATGACCCCAACCCAGGAATGGTTTTCTGTCTCTTATGTAATGTTGTTCCAGAAACCCCTCCATGGAAAAGTCTTGTCTGTGTAGCTCAAAGCTCTGTGTGTCAAAGAACCCTCTATAAAATGTAAATACTAGGAAAATCAGTCATTATGTACCTATTATCTCCTGTTCTTTTTCTTACTAGATTAGCTGCAGATGGAGTTTACTGTAGATATAAAGACAGCATTCCAAAGAGTTCATAATTTAAGGTTGTCCACCTGGCAGGAAGCAGACTTGGGTCAAATTCAGTTTTGACTTCAATTCCCAGGTTGTTTCTTCAGAGGTCACCATGTTGCTCTGGTGCGTGGATTTCACAGAGGCCCTGTGGGAAACTGGGTATGAAGTGGAAAGGGCATTATTGTTCCACGGACAGAAGACACTGACAGGGAAAAAAAGAAAAAATGAAATATTATATATAAATATGATATTAGTTTGGTCTGAATTAATTAAAGGGGAAAACCAAAACCACTTTTCTTCTAAGTGTCTATCAGACTCCCTAAATGCCCTGATCTTTGCCTGGTGATCACAGAAAAATGGCAATATGCCAAGTCAAGAATCTCCTCTGATTAGCTACTCCTCGTTCTCTTCCTTAGCTGAGACGCAGCAGAGTGTAGTGATTTCATCTGATTCACAGCCAGGTCATTGAATGCATACTCAGCGAGTGCAGTTCTTATCCTCTTAGAGACTGAGGAACACTGTCAGGTTCTTTCTCAAAGACAGTTGACTAAGTATGGTAAAACTGTTTCCTGACATCCCTTCTCATGTTTGGGCTTGTTTTATACAATCATACACTGCAGCTCTTCAAATAAGAGTTCTCTCTCTCTCTCTCTCTCTCTCTCTCTCTCTCTCTCTCTCTCTCTCTCTCTCTCTCTCTCTCTCCTCTCATGAACTACCAACTAGAACAGAACAGTACATCTAATTCTCCAGGAGTCTGTGCTGGAAGCAAAAGAAGGGCTTCAGTTTCCTCATTTCTAAGATGAAAGAAGTGGACAAGTTGCTACTAAAATGTCAAATTTCTGCAGTCATGGTTGTTCTGTTGTTATCTGAATTATCTCAGCAAATGCTTTGTATATATAAAAAAAAAAAAAACATGAGCAGTGATTTTTAGCGGAAAGTAACTAGTAGGAAATTGCCAATTGTGATTGAGACATTTGGAATTCTATGTTGTAACATGATCCTGACTAAAGAAGTTGACTCTGGTCTAGAATTTGAAGTCTATTCTTTTGTTATTTAAGACAGAGTGTGGTTCAAGTTGGCCTTGTGACCTTGACCTCATAATACTTCTGATTCAGCTGTCTGAGTGCTGGGATTTCAGGCGTGTAGCATCATGACTGGCTTAGTCATTTCTCTTGAGTTAAAGGAATCACTGAATTAGACTGTCCTTGATATTTTTACTGATTGCAAATATTCTAGGTTGCATGGTTTCTCTTTTCCAATTGGGATTATTTTTTTTAATTTACTTTAAAGTGATAGTGGTATCAATAAATGATTTTAGAGTTATCAAAATAAGTACTTACTGATCAATGTTTTTTTTTTTTCTCTTAAGAACAATATACTGGAATCCAAGCACAAGAAATTTTGTGTCACCAAAATTATGTTTCCTTCCTTTTCCTGCTAATGCCTGACCTTGAGCTTTTTAGGCAAGCACCTATCCCTCGGCTAAGTATCCAGTCCCAGGAATCATCAGTGTTTTGCCTTTTTATAAGAGATGTGAAATCCTCAAAGCTGATGCTCAGCCTACAAGGAAAAAGAGTGGATCTAAGTCTTCAACACCACAGAATGTATCTTCCTTACAGGACGGAAAAAAATTACACAGCAACACTTAACTAAAAACAGTTATTTTCCTTTCTCTAATGTCCCATATTCACACATTCGTTCACAAATTAACCCCCTACAACTGAATCTTACATATTGTTAATGATATGATTTAAAAACCAAATTCAAAAAACAACATGATTTAAAAACCAAATTCCAAAAGCTGGAGAGATGGCTCAGTGCTTAAAAGTGCTTACTTGAAAGTGCCCAGGACCCACGTGAAGCCAGATGCACAAAGTGGCACATGCATCTGGAGTTCATTTACAGTGCCAAAAGGCCCTTGAAAGGCCATTCTACTACGTACTCTCTTTCTGTTTCTCTCTCTGTCTCTCTCAAATAAATAAAATAAATCAATAATTTTTTTTAAATTCTGAGAATTCCTTAGTACTGCCATTTCATCCTCCTAATCAGCCATCTCAGTGCTGAGATGGAAATGCGTTAGCAACTCATGTAGCTCTATAAAATTAAGACTGTTATCCATTTCCTTGTTTTTCTTTCAAAATCACATACACAGTTGTTGCACATCAAGGGTTCATTGTCTCTGAAGTTAATTCAGGAACCTAGGCATGGAAAAGGCAAGTGAATACCAATTACCTCTTTAATGTGTGAACTATTGTTTGATTTCATAATTCTTAGCTTCTTTGTTTTAATGACAGTATTAATAAAGAAAACAGCATTTAGGATAGAATTAATAAATCTGGTTTGAGATACAAGGTCTATATTGTGACAGTGACCTTTGTGTCTTTTAGGACTCCACTTTCTAACTTGTAAAATATAGGGAATATACTGATCTCTGAATTTACTTTAGGCTCTGATGTATATAACATCAAATAGAAATTCTAATTCAGCAATGGAAGCACTAAATATGTCCATATTATGAGGCCAGACACAGTTTCATTTTGGTGAACAAAGAATTATTCCTCTGTCCTCAATGCTGGAGAAACACAGAATACCATCTGTGGAAAGGAAAAATCAGAGCCAACTCAAAAGAAACTGCTGGGTGCCCTTTGATCATCCCCTCTATGAAGGCAGAAGCCAGGCACAGGGCAGATGTATGCCTACATTGGTTAACCTGAGCCTTCTCTCAGGAAAATTACACCCCCAAACCCAGTCTAATCAAAAATATAATCCAAGTCTTCTCTGCGGACAGAAAATGCTTGATAATAGCCCTTTTGTAAACTGTTCTTGAGAAAATGACAATTAAATGACACCCATGTGACAAACAAGTCAACAGCAGAATTCAGTTTTGACATGTGAATGAACTGAAATCCAAAACAACTTTGAGTTCTGAATTCCAAATATAGTCCGTGTCTCAGGCTCCATGTTATTCTATTTAATTTGAAGACACATTAAAATTCTGCAACCAAGTCATTGTGAAGACATTTTGGTGGGTAGACAGGGATGATTATGCCTACAGGAAGCAGAGTGGGCCTATGAGGGGTCATGCCACCTGCCTTGGGATAACCCATCAGCCTGCTTCTGGAGAGCAAAGACTGCTTAGCTCTTTCAGGCAGCTTTCTGAGGTCATCGTGGGGACTGTGGCATTCCCATATTTTTTGTGTTGAAATGATTTTATCTCCCTGGAAGTAAAAAAAAAAAAGTGGTCTGTTTTCTTGTCTTGTTTTTGAGTCAAAGTGGGCAAGAGAGGAGGTCCTGCTAAGTGTACAGTGATAAAACCTTTACATTTAAAACTGGAAAAGAACTATGAATTTATCTTCATAGCATGACTTGTGTGGTGGTATGTAAAAAAATACAATCTAAAATCTAAACCAAAATGAACAGTTTGGGTATACAACTCCACCAAAACAGTTTCCTGGTAGAGAAAAGTTAAGTTTTGTTTTTGTTTGTTTGGTTTTTGTTTTGAACCATCTCTGTATAGTATAGTATACATTTACAAAGTTTTAAAATACTTATACATATCAGCAAGTATTTTAAGAGTTGTTGTAAAAATGTCATCGACTACCAAAAGACACAAAATTTCACCGGATGGAGAGAACCTTAAATTGAGTGCTTAGGAGTAAAGATCAAGTAAGGCCAAGTTTTTAAGCCTATAATTTTGAAGAGTACCCAAGGAGTGATTTGGCATCTTGGGGAACATTTTGTTATTGACCTTTTGCAGCCATTGCCTGCAGTTGCTGAATTTGAACCTTCTCTCTCCTCCCAGCTGCTCTCAAAGCCATTTTGGAAAGTTTGCTATTCTGATAACATTAGGCTCCTCAACTCAGTGGAGACTTTTCTTTAAGAAAATGTCAGTCCCGGGGTTAGATTAATAGTCTGGCTTCAAGTGCAAAGTTACAGGAGGCCCACTGAAAGGCAAAGAAAGGAAGAAAGGAAGAAAGGAAGAAAGGAAGAAAGGAAGAAAGGAAGAAAGGAAGAAAGGAAGAAAGGAAGAAAGGAAGAAAGGAAGAAAGAAAGAAAGAAAGAAAGAAAGAAAGAAAGAAAGAAAGAAAGAAAGAAAGAAAGAAAGAAAGAAAGAAAGAAAGAAAGAGATTTTTTACTAACATTAACATGCTTATTTATCCAGAAAACAGCTCTGCTTCAGGTTACAATCATTAATAGCATTTCCCTGTCTAATGTGTTGGAAAAAAATCTGTCATAAATTAGGTAGATAGCATCCAAATATTATTACTCTTGGTTACATTGTTGTATGGAATCATGTTATTTTGTTTGTTTGCTTTAATTACAGGTAGGCTGCTTAATATTTCTCCTCCAAGCCAGACCTTTGGTCCCAATCAAAGAGTATTTGCAGGATTCATGTAGCTTCTTAAAGCAGCTGGCTAATACCTTCAATAATCAAAGTAGGACACCCTCAAGACCATTCCATCAACACCTTCACAATAGTTTATAACTTCACAAATGACTGCTTTTCAAATGGAAGTTAAAAGCCACACGGATTACTAGAACTATCCAGTAAGGAAACACTAATGTTGCCGAATGTCTCGATTTTACCAATCAGATAACACAACATGGATAAGTAGAAGACACCAAGGCCCAGTCCATTTAGCAAACATAACTTCCTAACATGATGAGTTATGTCCTTACCATGTGAGGCCAAGAATTCAGTTGTTACTGTTGAACCTTTCCTGATGGGTAGCAAACAACTTTGCCAAATTAGCCTTTATCCTCAGTCGATGGAAGAAAAGGTTGTCCATGGCTGTTGTTTTCCAGGACAGAGCTGTTGGCCATGGTGCTTTCCCTAGGAGCTCAGGCTCTTTCCAGAGGATGAGAATAGACTTTCTTCCCATGTTCTCCTTCAACAGAAGCTGGGTTATCGCTCTGCTACCATGATGAAGTGCAGCAGAGTCGCTCCTTGGCTGTGGTTCTGGGATCGCATCTCTAACAAATAAATAAACAGAGCACAGAGTCGATCCTCTGCTACTCATCACTCACCTGTCAGCTGATGAGGAATTCCTGAGAGCACCCTTCCTCATGTCTTCACTGATGCCATTTTTCAATCCTATCTCCTGTATTAAAACTATTTTGATAATCAAAATTAAAAGATCGTTCCTTTTTTGTAGTGTGTTTTAAGTTGTCAAAAATAATTTGAGGTGTGCTGTAAGAACTAATAGTAGAATATGAATTTACAGTTTAAAATTTCTCTCGAACTGGGACTTCTGACAAGGGTAAATTAGGAGATTTGTAAGTGCCACATGCCAGCCTAAACAAACATGGGAAATAGTATTTCATTATCTTTAAGAACTAAACTCTGTAGAGATAAAATTGTTCTGTAGTTCAGCATGTGAACTGAAAAAGGGGCTACATTTTACTGGCACAAATCTGCCAGCTATATTAAGGTGGGAATGTATTAATGCCATTCCTGGATACCTTGATATAAACAAGAACGTGATTATTTATATTTCCATTATTCAGTGGTCCTTTAAAATTGGCTTAAAAATCTAGATGTATCAAAGATTATAAAATATTTTCCCTACTGTTAAAGAATAGTTTTGACAATGGGCCTATCAACAGTATGTATCTCCTCACTTAGCTGGGAGAATCGAAAAGAGGTAGCCAAGGCTATATACAATGTGATCCTTAACCCTTGGTAACATTGTCATGTGTAGTATTGTGATCCTAGGACTTGATTTGTTACTGGGAGCTATTCTGGAATTGTGTGAAGCATATTTTAGTATCAAGTCTGAAGCTTGCAAGCGTTGGACTTAATTACACTGGGAAATTGCCTTCTCTTTTGATGGATCACAGCAGCAAACTTGCCTTTGGATCTGTAGTTAAACCATCTCAGGCAGTGTTGTTTTATTCAAATCAACCCCAAGGTGAATTTATTGGTTACTTTTTTTTTTTTTTTTTTTTTTTGGAATTTAATAGCACACTCAGAACTCTACCTCGGATTATACATTTGTGGTGGCTTCTTTGGAAAGTGCATAAGAGAAGCTGCTGTACTAATTAATAACAGAGAATCTTGTAGTAAAGAAGTGCGTGAATCTGCTGTTGGCATATCTCTCCTCCCAGTGAGAATCTGCAGAAACCACTGTGTTTTGGAGGATTTGCAAACACTGAGCTTCCATTCAGCTAATGCTGCTACCCAAAGATAAAGCTGTTGGCGACTCAGAGATGCTGCTCTTCCAGCAGAGATGCTGCTCTTCCAGCAGAGATCCCAGCCTCCTTAGAGCAATAAGTGCATTATTGTCATAGTCATCCACACACCACTGGGATGAATCTCTAAACCAGGCACAATTTGGAGAGGAAAGTATTTATTGAAATAAATCCAGAGGAAGTTCCAAAAATGAAGGAAAAGGCTGGCTCCCTTTCATAGATACAAGCAGAGAGACACAGCCAGCACCAGCAGCTGGGGGAGGAAGGAAGAGGGTTTCCTTCCCCCCAAGCTTCCTTCTATCTAGTCCCCTTCTGGAAGGCCCACGCACTGGGGGGAAGGGCTCACTCTGGAGAAGGGACCTCCTCCCTTCTCCAAAATCCCAAAAGGATTTTGTCAATCCTTTCTGCAGGCAAGCTCAGAGACACACTCAAGATTACTGTGGATTATTACACAGGTCAAGTTGACAATAAATTTAACCATCACAAGTATATAAGGTTCAGTACTAAAACCATTGTTGCTGAAGTTTTCATAGTTGCGGTTATAAGAATCAGTTTTGCTTATGAAGTATATCGAATATTTGCTCTGGTTTTCACTCAATTGCTCCAATTTATCAAACTTCTAATCAAAGTTTGAATATGAAAAGGATTTTTTTTAATTTTGATTTTTCTTTTTTTTGGGGGGGGTGTTTTTGTTTTGTTTTTGTTTTTTGTTGTTGTTGTTGTTGTTGTTGTTGCTTTTTTCTTTTTCCAGAAGGCCTTTGGATTTCGGAAGCAGGAGTCTTGGGTTTACCACTAGGAAGCTCTGTCTTAGATGATGTGTGCCTTTCATGAGCCTTAACTGCTTAGTCTTCAAGAGGATGGACTCTTAAGGATCCCAAGATTCTTTTAAACTCTAATTCTCGACAGAATGCTTAATAACATTTGTCCTCTATGCCATTTTATGGGCCAGAATACTGGTTAATCAGATTGTAACCATCATCCTAATTCCTAGGAACTGACATAGATGAATATTTCACTCTTTGCTAGCACAGTAAAGTAAAATCTCTTTTTATTTAGACTCATTTTAAATTCATTTTTATTTTTTATGTATTTTATTTATGAGAGAGAGAGAGAGTATAGGCACATCAGGGCCTCCAACACTACAAATAAACTCCAGATGCACACACCACTGTGTGCACTGGCTCTATGTGCATACTAAGGAATTGCATCTGGGCCATAAGGCTTTGCCAGAAAGTTCCTTTAACAGCTGAGCCATCTCTCCAGCCCTAGAACCATTACTATCCTTTAGAGTAAGGAATTTCAGCTTCAGATAATTTAAAGAAGTTAATTAATTCCAGTTAGTGACGAGACTTTTCACTCCAGCTATCCTAAGGTGAAAAGTCCTGTAGTGGGCACCACTGATGTCCCTGCAACCCCCACCTTCTTTGTGAGCTGGCCTCCATGCCCTAGATATTTAAGGTCAGGACTGTCACTTTCCCCAGAGAATTGCCTTTGGCCAAATACAGCCATCTCAACCAGGAAATGAAGACCACCCTACTGCATCTTATATGAAACAAATGATGTCCCAAATTATGATGCCCCAAACAAATTAGCCTCCAAGGGGCTAGTTTTATGGTGCAGATTGTTCCAGAGCCTCCTGGGAGCTTTCTCTCTAAAGTGGATGCAAACTAGAATTCATGGTTCCCTTGTTCTTGCTTGCAATCCCCTTTTACTTAGAGCCAAACCCCAAGGCCCCGAAGGCAGGTCTGATGTTGGGGAGCCTGACTTAAGAACCCTGCTCACCTTTGTATTCCATATCCCTACCCTCTGCAGACATTCAGATAGAATCTCTCAAATACCGACTTAACCTGAAAAATGACATTATTTCCACTATCGAGTTCCAATTATATTTTCCAATTGTTTTGTTTTGTTGATATTTGAAGCTAAGAGACAAAATAAAACACTACTTTTTAAAAATATATAAAGTGAAAATATTCCTATCAGACTTAGCATGAAAGAGTCTGATGGTTTTTCGCATCCAAGTCAGGCTGTTTGTCTTCTCTCACTAATTGGACCCAGTCAATATGCCAAACCACCAATGGAGTCTTTGTATAATACTGTGTAGCCTTGACAACATGGTGTTTGTTCCAACTTTTCTTCTTGGCAAATAGTTTATATTGGCAAACCTCACTAGACTGCAAATCTATATCTTAGGGCATTAAGTCCTCCAATATACCCATAAATCATAAACATAAATAGTATTTCACATGCAGTTATTTGTAAAGATTATATATAATATATTATATATATAATTTGCAGAGAATATATATATATATATATATATATATATATATATATATATATATATATATATATATATATATATATATATATATATAACTTTGAGATAGGTCTTGCCCTAGGCCAGGTCAGCCTGGAATTCATCATGTAGCCTCAGAGTAGCCTTGAACTCCATATGCTGTGTTACCTCAGGTGTAGTTTATACCCTCTAACCTATGGACAGATCCAATATGTGCACTGAGGAAGGACCTGAGTGGGTAGAGGACAGAGAGGAAGGAAATGAGGACACCTTCACAAGAGTTGCTCATAAAATGTATATACTTATAAAAAAGATATTAATTTTTAAAATGTGAAAAAAGAGACACCTACCAGAAGTGCTCATCATGGTGTGTGAGCTATAGTAGACTCAGGCTGCACTCCTGTGTAAGGATATTATAGCTACCATATCATTTCTAACCTAAGGGCTCCTTGGTGGCAAAGGCCACATTAAGCTCTGAAGACCTTGCTCCTGGGAGGGTGTTGCATGTGCCCCGCCATAGTTAGTGAGAGATTAAGCTTCCGAGGGGACTGATGGGCAGTGATGAGAGCAGAAATCACTAGGAGGTAACATGCAGAGGTCAGCAGCTGATTGATTTAGAAGCCCTTTCTCCACTGCTCTGTTCTAGATCTGTTAAACTCTGGTCTGAGCTTTAGCCCAAGAACTAGGGATTCCCCTTACACTCTAGTCACACAGCAGACATTGAGGAAATCTTAACTCTGAATAAAAGGCGATATATAAAAACATTTTTTTTCATTTTTTTTGCCCTAGATCTCTAGATATAAAATGTAAAACTTATACAAAGTTTAATCAAAGCTCACATCTGTTCTTTTTTTTTCATATCTTCTCAGTGCCAGCCATTATAAATTGGTTATTTTTTCCAGTCTGATGGGATAAAAATAAAATATGATTTCTCTGTATCTCACTGATCATAACTAAAGTGGAGAATCTTTCCTTAGATTTAATATCCATATATTTATTCATCATAGTTAAATATTTGGAGGCTTGGTGTAATTGGAGTCTATGTTTCTACATCCTACATATAAGCAGGTACAGATCCATTTCATCAAATATTATGACTTTAAATATCATATGCTGAGATATATCAATGGAAACGACACATTTGATGTGGCTGAAATAGCAATCTTTGACTTGGTTGGCATTTCAACCTTCAGAATTTAGGGAATCGCTAATGCTGCACTTTAAGGGAATTAGAATTTGTGGACTCCTCAGTGCAAGAGTTTTTAAGCATACATAAAGTGATGTGGCCCTGGAGATAAGGCAGGCATCAGGCTGTCACTGTGAAACTGCTTTGCTTTTAAACGGCTTGTTCCTAAGTTTGAATCCATAATCCACTGATAGAAAAGCTTTAGAGTTGCAGGCAAGGATGAAGGATGCTCAGAAGCTATTTCCTTATAATAGAAATTGACAGATAAGTAGTCTCCGGGAGTTCAGACCCTGACCTAGAGGGAAATGGAGGATTGAATTCAGATAACTATCTTGTTAATGTTGGTACACAATTAAAGTTCACCTTCAGGGGTCAGATGATTAATGCAAAAATACAGATTCCCATTCCCTTATATCCTTATAAAATTGTGATTCTTTCTTTAAAATATTCTGAATTTTAAATGTTAATTAGAACATATTTAAAATGTGGAGAAAGCTCAAGGACATGGAAATGGGAGAAAAAGTACAACTGAATATTGTTGTTTAAAAAACCTCCTTTTCTGTTCTTTTAATTTTGATATTTGGCTCGTTCTCTCTCTCTCTCTCTCTCTCTCTCTCTCTCTCTCTCTCTCTCTCTCTCTCTCTCTCTCTCTCTCTCTTTCTCTCTGTACGTGTTTGTATTATGTGTGGAATCACATGTGTATGTGAGTTCTGGTACACATGTGTGCATTTTTGTATAGAAGTCAACTTGATTGCCATATTTGATGGATCGCCACGTTATTTTTTAAGACAGTCTCACATTGAACCTAGCGAAATGCTGAATTGATTACAGCAGCTAGCCAGTGAGCTCCAGGAACTCCATGTCTGTCTCATCAGTTCTGGGATTCCAAGCAAGAATTGGCATCTTCAGTGTTTTCACATCAGTGCTGGTGATCTGAACTCAGCCCCTTGTACTTGTATAGCAAGCCCTGTACCCATGGATTCATCTTCCCAAGCCCTCTCTTGCTTCCATTGGGCTTTCTATACACAATAAAAAGCATATATTTGTCTCTGGTATTATGATCAAAGAAATGAAAAAGAAAAAAATGAGATTAATAGAGATAATCTCACTTTTTCTCTAATCATTTATAACTTATGTTTGAAGTTAGGGCAAAAGAAGAAAACAAACTAATATATGACTTTAAATAGATTTATGTTCAGAGAGCTGCACCATGAAAATAAATCCACTCAGAGGTTGTTAGATTGATTTGAAATTTCTAACCACAAGTCTTTGTTATAATTGGTAAATAATTTCCACACATTGATCTCCATGAGATTATTGATATCCTATTGGAATTCTCATAGCCCACTTGGTTTCAGGCCATGATCATGAGTGGATCTGCCATAAGGCATTGCCAGGAGTTATACAAACCCCTAGTTAGAAAATGTTCACAGTAGGTGTGGGGGAGAATTTTGAGTCTCTCAAAAAGTACCCAATGAAAGGTGTATATCTCAGCAGCTTCGGAAGGTGTGTTAGCTAAGGCTCACGAGAGGAAAGGAATTGGACTATGTCTGTAATAATGCCTTTTTCAAGCTGATCTCTTCATGGGGCTTCTGATGGTGGTATTTGATTTTCAGGTCAAATTATGGAAAGCACATGGGTAACAAAATTTACCCATACAAAGCCAAATTATTAAGCTCAAACATATGACTATAATTAATTCAGTATATTTTTAGAACAAAATATGATAACATAAAAACTTAAAAAATGATCTCATATATTAATCTCATGTTGTGAATAACAATACAGCCTTTGACATTGATATTCTCTGAGCATAGAGAAGTCATAAATACATAATAATTGAGAGGTAACCCCAAGTACATGCAAAGTACATGAAATGACAGCAAATGTCATTTCAAAAATTAAAATTCATTATACTATTGGAATAATATAAATGACAGACATGGAGTTTTAAAGAAATTTATGAATAATCATTCTCCAAACCCACACACTTTAAATTGGTGTATAATAACTTGCTCTCATGGAGAGCTCTATTGTTATTTTTTAACCTTTACTGCTTTTTAATAGTAAATCTCTGAATTATTTACATACTTAATCATGGCATGGCGGGGTCTCACACTGCAACATAGGCTTGTTGCTTAAGGAGGGCATGGAGAACAAAGAGTTAAGAGGGTGTTGAAATAGGTCAGAAACCCGGGTGACTAACCCTGGTAAGGTGTTTCCCTATCTCCACCCTCAACTCTGAGACTCCCAACCCCCCCCCCAAAAAAAGCATGCCACATAGACCCAGGTTCGCATCCCAGCTGTACCTAGAAGGTGGCAGTTCTTCTACCCCCACCATCTGATACAAGCCCAAGCTCATGTCCACATGCAAAGCTGGTATTCATAGGATGCTGATTTTTGCCAATCCCTGTTGTCCATTTCTTTCCCTCCCTCCTCCTCAATTTCTATTTAACCCATGATGCTGCTACAATAAAGAGAAATTGGGATTTCTTATCATGGAACTTCTTGCCATGGATGCTTTTCCCCAGGTCTTTGCCCATTACTGTGCTGTAACACATGGGGAACCTTGTTTCCCCTAGGAAGCCATGCTTCCAGAGTTGAACACACACAGATCTATGACACTTCCACGGGCTCTCAGGCCCACAGACATGCCTCCATGGTTGCCTGGTTTCCAGTCCCCCACTGTGTTGCCACCGCCACCGGCTTGTGCCCGGCTGCCAGCCCCAAAGGCGCCCCAGCAGCCACTTCCAGAGCAATAACATGGAGCAATTCGTGCCCCTGTGCCAGCCAGCTGGGACCATGGAAAGACGCATGGCTCAGCCAGCAGGCACGCCTCTTCCCAGCAGCCCAGCCCACGTGCCTTGGGGCAGACAGCAAGAGTGCTCTCTGCTCTGTGCTCCTTGCAGTGTGAGACCAGCAGACCAGCAAACCAGCTCCTGTTCCTTTTTCTTTTTTTATTAAAACAACATAGGCTGACCTGTAACCCACTATAAAACCCAAACTAGGCAGTACTCTTTTCTTAACCTCTTGAGTGCTGGGAAGAGAAAAATGGTTCACAACACCTGGCTCAGAGGCATATTTATAATAAAAAAATTTTCACAATATAATTTGGGAGTTATTGGGTTTTTATTATTACATTTTTAAATGCATTCATTAATTCATATATTCAGCAAATGTGACTGAAAGTCCATTTCTACTCAAGTAGGCTGTTGAGTCCTTGTGATCGGGTGATGGGTGAAAACTGGCACTGTTTAGGGGGTTTGCTCAGGTTAAGTCCAATAAGAAGGCAGATATTATAGAAAGACTATAAAATGGTAATAAAAATATATGAGTGAGTAAACCATGAGAATACTTCTCATCATAAGAAAATGATAATACAATTTGAGGAAAATTTCCCGTTAGCAGTGTCAAGGACCAAGATATTCCTTGCTTGTATGTATGAACAGAGAGCTAAGAAATACAGGAAATTAGCCTGATGTGGTGGTTCAGCCTTTAATTCAAACACTCACAAGGCTGAAGTAAGAGTATTGCCATGAGCTCCAGGCCAATCTGAGACTACATAGTGAATTCCAAGTCAGCCTGGGCTAGAGTGAGACCCGACTTCAAAAGAACAACAAAAATATACAAGAAATTTACAAAATGTGGAATGTATTTAAGGCAACATAGGCTTAGTTGGGAGACACCATCCCACTTGGACTTCACCAAACAGATCCTTACCTGTTGCACGTTGCATGCCTACAATGAAGAGGAGAGTGGTCTGCAAGAAGAAAGTGCCATCAAAGCACTCAAAGTTGGTTATTTCTGCCTGGTGGTTCGGTTGCTACTAAATGATTTGCGATTCAGTTCACACTCGGTTGTGTTTTGCACTTTGTTTTCAACCCAAGGGATTAGAGAAGAGTTTTCAACATATATAACTCTCCTTTGGATACATACAAGAGAATTTTGAATTCATCATTAGTTTTGAATGTTTCAAAGTGATTGATGACAGTTTTCTGTGGTGCTATCTTCTTGTTCCAGGGGACTACGTGGTCATGTCTGTCTACTTCGACCTAAGCAGGAGAATGGGCTACTTCACCATCCAGACCTACATCCCCTGTACCCTCATCGTAGTCCTATCTTGGGTATCTTTCTGGATCAATAAGGATGCTGTTCCAGCAAGAACATCTTTAGGTGAGACATGTTTATACCAATACAAAAAAAATTTTAAAAATTGAGTCCATATCTAAAAGATGTTACCCAAATTCATATGTGTGTGTGTGTGTGTGTGTTAAAGAAAACCAGGGCATGGTTTGTGTGAGTGATTATGTACGTTTTAAGTTTCCTAGTTCTATAGTTTGGTTTTCCTTAACTAACTCAGTAGATCTTCTTTAGAACAATTTAAAATAAATTTACTTAAAACACATGCACCCACAAAACTTACTTTCTTCAAATTTTACCTCCACTTTAGGAACTACTGTGCCCAGAGGCATCCTGACACCAGCCTCTGAAACTGATTTTATTTATCCCTTCCCAACTTGGTGTGTAGTGATGTCACATGGATAGTTTGAAATCAGCCAAGGTGAATGTATTGAGAACATGGCAAAGGCAATCATTACAACAAAGAGATCTTGTTACCCATTTCCCACTTATCACTGACTGTTATTTGCATTATATGGACTATAACATGCATAGTTACATTTTACATAGTTACATAATTACATTTATAGTAATTGACTCTTTCCAGATGATCCATTAAGAGATTATGTTTGGAAAAGCATGTATCTGTCAGTTCTTAGAAGCAAAACTATTTTTAGGATTATTCAGAATTTGTGCACTATTTTAGATTTTCACATGTTTCTATTTCCAAGATAGATGACTACATAGACCTATACAAAGCAAGGCCATGGGCTCACAGGGACAAATGAAATAGTAGTATTACATGGAATCACTTGAAGATTTAATCAGTGTAAAACAAAGCCAAATAAATGATTAAATTTCCAGTTGCTTTCACCAAGTAGAATCACAAGCCTTACAAATGACCTGGGTGGGAAGGCGGTGTCATATGACAGCTCAGAACTTCAGTTATGATGTCTAGTTAATATTGATCTATAGCTACACAAACATAGGACTACACTATATCCTTTCTTTCCCCCAATCGTGGTTTTCTCACATGTCAATCACATACCATTTCCTGTACCTAACTGGAAGGATTCTCTCAGGGTTAAGTAAGGCATCTTAAGAAAGCACACTGAACCAAGAGAAGCCTCAGAAATAGTAGCTATTAAAATCATTTTCTGACAAAATGATCTGGACCAGGTTATTAAGCTGAGGGCAGAAGTGATTACCAAGGATAAAAAAACACATCATTTGCATATCTGTCCTCTTCCAAACCTAATTTTGCTTCCCATCTGTTTCAAAATGAAGTTATTTTGATTTTTCCTGTTACATGCAGTACTTTGTGTTTCAAATTTTTGTTACAACAATTAAATTTGTTGTCTAATGTTGCATGCTAAAACAAACTCAAAATGTATTTAGTCTAATTCATTAGAGCCATTTCTTGTCAGTGTGCTTCTTGGCATGCTTACATGATGCATCTAACGAACAAGGAAATGCATTGTTTATTTCTATTCTAGCACCTGGTACAAGGCAACTACCTCAATAATTAATCAATAAATGTATGGATTATGAGAATATGGAACAAATGCACAGATATGTTCTAATATACCTACATCACAAAAATAATTATATAAAGAGAATATTTCCATTAATCTCTTTCATTGACTCCTGGAGTCCTGGTGATTAAAATCCCTTTGATGACTACCTGAGTAGCTCACTTCAACCACTCACTGAATCTGGGTTCCCTGGCAGCAGACCCTGGGGAAAGAAAGAATCCTGTAAGTTGAGGGAGAGGCCTCTACACATTGCAGAGAGGTTCTCCCATTTGTAGAACTTTTCTATATCAAAACTGCTCAGTGTGTTCCCTGTGACACTTCTACTCCTTTACAGGAAGTGCACGTAGATGTTGGGAAAACACAATTTGTCATCACATGCTTTAGAGCTGAGCTAATCAGGTAAATACGCTGCAAGGTTAATTAACAAATACAAATCCACCCAGCCAGTAGGAATGGACTGGCACCTGGACTAAGGAGACACAGGTTTGTTCTGAATGTGAGACCTTGCTGAAGTCCAGTTGTGAATAAAGGTGAGAAGCCCAGATGAGCAAGTGTCTTTATTTTAACTTTTTCTCAAATCAGCACATCTTAAATTGAACTGCATATTTATATCCCGACTAGCACTTTTAAAAGTACATATGACTTTTTAAGATCCTAAGAGATGCTTATTTAATTTTTCACGATCATGTCCTGGGTGTTAAGACTTAAGAACAAAGTCACCATTTGGAACCCTAATGTGTATTTCACTGAGCTGAGTTATCATCACCAGTGTGTCCAATCAAGATTTAGATGAGATGACCTTGAGCACCACAGAACTCAGCTAGAGCTGAGTTGCCTGTTGACAGGGGTACTCCCCTTCACCCCACACTCAGAGATACTGGCTGTTTTCTGGATATTTCCAGATCCTGTAGCACTTGAATGTAGCTTGATGCATAGATGATAATCAAAAGATGAAAATACCATATGCATTTTTCACCCAAGAAATCAGAGATAAGATAGCACCCTTGAAAAATCTTAGCTGGTGCCAAGATTGGGTGAATTAGTAAAAGGTATGTGTGGTTTCCATCCCTCACGTGTGTGGGAAATGATCTCTCCTGTGATCTAAATAACATAGCCCTTACTTGCAAGATCAGTATTTTCCTTATGTGTCAAAATTTGTTTTGCTTAAACTGTCTCATGCCAGGTGTTCTCAAAGGAGCTCACCTGTGGTATCTACAAAAAGACTGACATTTTCATAGGTCAAGTACAGCTTGAAGCCTAATTGTAAAAATGAAAGCCAAGTTTGCAATTCAGTTTAAGTTCTCTACAAAAATAGGAGCTATAATTAGGTATAATCAAGAAGTTCACTGTGAATAAATATGTACACAACCTGTTTAATTTCTTTTTTGTTTTAGTTTAGTAAGTAGATATTTCTTTTCTAAAATAAATAATATCAACATCTAACCTTTTTTGAGATTTTACTAGTTATTAGTATTCTGTATTAGTTTCTGTCACTGTAACAAATACCTAAAACAAATAACCTTAAAAGGAGAAAAGACTTATTTTGGCTCAAAGTTTCAAAGTTTTCAGTTCATGGTCATTTGATCTTGTGTCTTTGGACACTGTGATGGACATTATGGTGAGCAGGCAGGGAGGAGAAGGCCTGTTCACTTTCTGGAAGCTAGTAGATGAAAAGGGGGCAGAAAGGGCCAGGAGTCCCAATCTCCCTTCATGGTAGATCACCATGGCCTAACTTCCTTGTTTCATGATTGAAAGTTCCACCATCTCCAAACAGCATTGAACTAAAGACTTACATGACATCACATGGAACCTTCAGGAACATTCCAGACTCACTGTGTATACTTTTACACAGTGGTGTCCACACAAACCACATATCACTTTCTATTACTAATTTCCCAACTGCCTCATTTAGTAGATAAGGAACTTAAGCCTTCTTAAGTTTCTTCCAGAAAAGCAAAGGGGAGTTCTTGGAACCAGATC
Organism: Zapus hudsonius; assembly: GCA_004024765.1. Classification (NCBI taxonomy): domain Eukaryota; kingdom Metazoa; phylum Chordata; class Mammalia; order Rodentia; family Dipodidae; genus Zapus; species Zapus hudsonius. The sequence continues at coordinate 2,224 of PVHP010007363.1, read as the reverse complement.
ACTTCCCCAAACAGGAATCTATAATCACTTCAACTTTGCTTGGTCTTTCATGCTTCATATTTATAAATTTTCATATATTCCTGGAAATAACATGATTCAGAGTAAAGTATTTGATGTCAAGCTGCCTATATTTTTTTTATTTCGTCTGGACCTGTTACCAGCCTGGACAAGTTTTTATTCCTCCTGTGATAAGTACTTATAAATAAAAAAGGTTGTGTGTAGGAGGGAGGTAGGGGTTGGGGGAGGGTTAACAGTCATTTAAAATATATCATATACTCGTTGCTAGGACTTTATTGAACAATATGCAATGAGCTTAACATATCATCTGGCCAAAGGAATTAAATTAGCTCCTACAAATAATAAATGGGTGTTCATATGCTCAAGTGCGTATTGAGCCCCTTTGATCTTTCCATATTCATGATGCATTCATTCATTCATTCATTCATTAGTTTTCACATTATCATTCAAAAAATATTTAGTGAGTACCTGAATTTTGCTCAACTGTGAGGTTACAAGGCAGATGACTTATTTCAGCGAACAGAGACTAGAAAGGGTGATGGTTAGTACCATGCAGTACAAGATATGTACTTGTAACTCAAGTTCTGTAACCACTCTTCCCCTTTGCTAAAGTCTTCTGCTGCCTATGAAGTTGTTTCAGTCAACACTGGTTTTACCCACTGTAGGATTCCACAGCACAGTGTGTACTTAGAAAACATTGATGTTATGTTAGGAAAAAATGACCCCAGGGAGTCACATGTTCTAGAAACATCACTAAAAAGTTTAGATTTACTCTGGTGACCACAAACATGAGAGATCAGAAAAAAATGCCAAAAATTATATTTTTTAACATTTTGAGTTTGTTATCACTGCTCACACATCTTAAAACTGTCGACAGTTTATAGGAAAACTGCTTATATTTATTTCATGTATGATACTGCTATTCCTCTGTGCATCCTCCTACCCCCTTGCTCCCCAAGTCTCCGAGTCACTATGGTTAATTCCATTTGAGTTGACTCAGCAAAAACATTAGGTCATGAACTATTTGTAGGTTTCTTTTTTCTCCATGAAAAGTGATATTACCAAACTAGAGATGATTGTGGTCTGGATTAACTGCTTTTGCAGTACAGAACAGCATGTCCTCTCATGATACAGCTACTGCGTTAGCAGCACTGGAAGACACATGCCCTCATTCTAGAAATCGAAGAATGACAATCATAAAATCCTAACTTCTTAAAACCTGGCTCCAAAGATGGATTCCATGTCCCAGAGGGTTAAGATGACTAAAAGCCTGTAGCAAGATCTAGAAGCCAGTGCAGTGCTAAATGCAGGATGTCACCATTATACATACATACCACAGCTTTTGCAGGAGAACCTATGACCTTTGCCTGGTTGATGCCTGTGGTTGTTTTAAATTTGTTTCCTGTCATAGAATAACCATGGGGAGAGATAAGTTATTTGGGTTCTGTTGTACAAATATAAAAGAAGAATTTTGAAATTCAGAATTTTAATCCTGTGCTCATTTTTTTTCTTTTCAAATGCTGCTTTCCAGGTTGTGGGATGTGGTCCTCTCACCTCATTCTCTTTGTCTACACAATCAGAATGAAGATCTCTCTTACTAAGATTCAATGAAATGATGTAATAGTGATTATATCCCTTATTTTCATTGTATAGCTCTCAGAATTAGATTATCACTTATACACACCCCACTCCCTCTGTTCAACAACTGTAAATGATTTTGTCATGCACTGTATAATAATAATAAATAATAATAATATAATAAAACTTCTATTTTGGCAACATCGCCTTGATCTCATGCTCCTTCACCAATACTAGGCATCGAAATGCTTAATAACAGAAAAGATTTCTTTTCCTCAGAGCCTTCCCTTAGTTTATTAAGCCAAAAAATAATACTGTTTATTTTTGAAGCTTCACATCACTTTAAAGTACATTTATTCTTCAGATGAGCCTCCCCATGTGTTCCATCAAATGATGTTTTCTCCATCCCTGACATTCCCCATGGTATATAACATGAACAGAAATCATGTATTCTTTGCTTACTTGATTTACCCTATTCATTATCATTAAGACATAAAGGATGCAAGACTGAGACCCATGTTCCTCACATTTCCCAGCCCAAAGTCACTTCTTGTGGTACCCTGCTAATGAGGCATGGAGGAAGTAGGGTTTTGCTGAGTCTGGCAGGCTTCTGGGACAGTCTCCTTCC